>JAMZAV010004416.1:0-58705 GCA_024449915.1 Sweltsa coloradensis
AAATTCCTCCATAAAATTTCCAATTTAATTAATTAAAAATTTATTTTAAAATAAATAATTTTTAATTAATTAATTTATTATAATTTTTTTTAATTTATTTTAAATTTTATTTTATTTTTTATTTTATTTATGTTTATTTATTTATTTTATTTTATTTTATTGTTTATTATAATTTTTATTTTTTTATTTTTTACTTTTTTTTGTTAACTCAATTCAATTCAATTCATTTGAATGCAAAGCAAAAAAGGTCTTAAACTTCTGATGTAGCTAAGTCCATCAGTTCCGTTCTTGGCTTAGAAATGGCACATAATAAATTCTCTGTCTTTTCCGAATCAGCCTTGTTGATTGTGGCGCTGTCCGCGGGTGGAATCGTCTCCAGCTTGGTTGATCGGTGTTTCCTACTTAAATACACCGGTCTCTAGTTGTTCATTGTTCGCTCGTCGATAGTGTCATCGCCTACAGGGTTGGCCTGGTTGGTTTTAAATTAAATGTCCCCAACTGAAAATCAGTTACGTTGATCCAAATACGAATTTTACTTTTCTACCCAGCTGGTTCACATGACATTGTCGGCTCACATGGTTAGAGGGTGAGACCTGGTTTATATTACTACAGTTGAACGCGGGTTGATTTTACTGGGGTAACCCATTTGAGTTTACATTAATTTCAATTTACTCTCGTTATCATAAGGTTTTCAAACTTCACACGCAGAGCGCTGCACGCTTTACTGTCAACCTAACCTAAAATTCACGTCTGTACAAAGTCAGGCTGACCGTAAATTTGAAGTAGAGAGTAATGTCTCACTGTCTATATATGCAAACATGCTTAATTAAGTTGATTTAAAGCTGAGAATCAGATGTTAGGTTATGTTTCCTGGAAACGGCGTCACGATAGTTACGGAAGTCAACCGTCGTCTGTTTACACTACTCGTATCATTGCCGGTTACGCGAGTAACTCCGAGTTTTTACTAGAGTTAAAAACTGAACTGTGGTAGCTACTTGATTGCGTTTACACGCTAAAATTACCCTCGTTATCGACCAACCCGCGTTAGAAAGAGAGTAATGTAAACCAGCACCGCGATTCTCTAAAGTCCGCGTTAACGTTAAATTTAACGCCACCACGTTAAACATTTACCGCACGTTAGGTTAACGCGCGATTCCTTAAAACAAAACTGTAAGGTGTGTTAACCGTCTCAAAAGCGCGTTACCGGTGCAGCAGACCGGCGCCTGTTATATATTAGTTTGGGCATTTTTTCGAGAAGGCTGTGTGATCGCAATCACTCGGCCAATGAAAACGCTGGAATAAAGAGAACTTAAAAGCAAAGATGTTAGAATAGAAAGACAAAACCACTTCTATATTCGGCATTGCACTCTTTGCATAATTGAGGTTATGTTATTACATGTCTTATCTTTGTTATTACTATTTGTATATTTTATAAATGCAGTATAGATGTTACTTTACTATACTAAAACATATATATTAACCCGAAAATTGATTATTTAGATAGCTATTACAACAAAATACGATTATTCAATGCTTCAAAAATTTGAAGTGGAGGTGAAAAAACATAAACAAACCGTCCATCTTTTTTAACGTAGGGCTAAAGGCAGGGGTTTGGATCGCGTTAATAATGACGTCACTTTTAACGTCCGCTGACGATAAAATTCGTTAGTGAATCACAAACTCGCAATGTTATCGTTAATTAACGCCAAATTGATATTTAACGTTAACGCGGACCTTAGAGAATCGCCGTGCAGGTCTAAGTAGTTTACACACAGCAAGTAACAACGCCCGTGACCTTCCCACTCACTAAAATATCCAGCAAGAATTAACAGCCGAAATGATAACCTTGATATTATTTCCATAGTTTACCATGCATAGGTAATATCTATTAGATTATACAAAACAGTTTCCACAGTTTTCATCGAAAATAGCTCAAGGTTAGTCTGTGGAAATTTTAAATTTGAATAGTAACGTTTATGTTTTATGTAATATTTGTTCATAAAAATTTTTTTTTTTCGCGAAAATGCGTTTACTCAATTCCATGTCAGGGGGCTATCTACTGAGAAACCAGAGGCTCTGAAGTAGGTTAGAACATAAAAACAACGTTGCACAACACAAGGTATACTCCTCAAAACTAGCGGAGCACGTCTATGAAATATCACCATGATGTGAACTGGCATGACGCGTCAATCATCCGACACGAAGCAAATTCGCATAGACGGAGGCTGAAGGAGGCTGCCTTGATGTCTGTGGCTGCTGATGTTATCAGTGCTCCAGCATTGATTTCCCGGCGATTTGGAAAGAGTTTGTCCCAAGCCATAGAACTATTGTGGGCATGATTGTGGTATAATTTTTATTTTTTATTGAATATGTATTTTTTATTGAGATCAAGATGGCCGTGTTTGTTAGATGTGTCGACCTTGGCTGGGAGACGGAGTTTTATGTTTTGTTTGGTTTGTTGCCTTTTGAAGGGTACTGAAAGTACCCGAAATATTGCTTTACCTTTAATTTAATATATTAATTTAATAAAAGAACATGATGAGTCCAATTATTGTTTATACTAATTAAACCGTGTTGTTTGTTGGTGTTCACAGGCTTCTAAAAGGCGACAACGATATCTCACACATCACAGAAGCAATGACAGAGCGCCTCGCAGCAAAGAAGTTAGACGAGGAAGATGGTCTACTCAACCAGGATCATCCGAGGATCAAAGAGCTTGGTTGCGCGGAGAACAACAACACACTGGGAAACAAGATGGCCGCCAAGATGAACGGTTACCTTCAGACTACAGGGGGTGACTCCGAGGAGCTGTTGAATCTACACGACTTGAAGAGCGATCCAAGCGCTCTGCAGAGGTAAATATAACATACACTTTTTTCAATTCAATTTTATTTTATTTTATTTTATTTTATTTTATTTTATTTTATTTTATTTTATTTTATTTTATTTTATTTTATTTTATTTTATTGTTATAGTCCATTTATTTGTTATAATTGTTTTATTATTTTTATTTTTTACTTTTTTTTGTTAATTCAATTCAATTCAATTCAATTGAATGCAAAGCAAAAAAGGTCTCAAACTTCTGATGTAGCTAAGTCCATTAGTTCCGTTCTTGGCTTAGAAATGGCAGATAATAAATTCTTAGTCTTTTCCGAATCAGCCTTGTTGATTGTGGCGCCGTCAGAGGGTGGAACCGTGTCCAGCTTGGTTGATCGGTGTTTCCTACTTAAATATGCCGGTCTCTAGTTGTTCATTGTTTGCTCATCTATAGTGTCATCGCCTACAGGGTTGGCCTGGTCAGTTTTAAATGTCCCCAACTGAAAATCAGTTACGTTGATCCAAATACGAATTTTACTTTTCTACCCAGCTGGTTCACATGACATTGTCGGCTCACTTGGTTGCAGGGTGAGACCTGGTTTATATTACTACAGTTGAACGCGGGTTGATTTTACTGGGGTAACCCACTTGAGTTTACATAATTTCAATTTACTCTCGTTGTCATAAGGTTTTCAAACTTCACACGCAGAGCGCTGCACGCTTTACTGTCAACCTAACCTAAAATTCACGTCTGTACAAAGTCAGGCTGACCGTAAATTTGAAGTAGAGAGTAATGTCTCACTGTCTATATATGCAAACATGCTTAATTAAGTTGATTTGAAGCTGAGAATCAGATGTTAGGTTATGTTTCCTGGAAACGGCGTCACGATAGTTACGGAAGTCAACCGTCGTCTGTTTACACTACTCGTATCATTGCCGGTTACGCGAGTAACTCCGAGTTTTTACTCGAGTTAAAAACTGAACTGTGGTAGCTACTTGATTGCGTTTACACGCTAAAATTACCCTCGTTATCGACCAACCCGCGTTAGAAAGAGAGTAATGTAAACCAGCACCGCGATTCTCTAAAGTCCGCATTAACGTTAAATTTAACGCCACCACGTTAAACATTTACCGCACGTTAGGTTAACGCGCGATTCCCTTAAAACAAAACTGAAAGGGTGCGTTAACCGTCTCAAACCGCGTTACCGGTGCAGCAGACCGGCCCCTGTTATATATTAGTTTGGCCATTTGCTCGAGAAGGCTGTGTGATCGCAATCACTCAACCAATGAAAACGCTGGAATAAAGCGAACTTAAAAGCAAAGATGTTAGAATAGAAAAGACAAAACCACTTCTATATTCGGCATTGCACTCTTTGCATAATTGAGGTTATGTCATTACATGTCTAATCTTTGTTATTACTATTTGTATATTTTATAAATGCAGTATAGATGTTACTTTACTATACTAAAACATATATATTAACCCGAAAACTTCATTACTTAGAGAGCCAGTACAACAAAATACGATTATTCAATGCTTCAAAAATTTCAAGGGGAGGTGAAAAAACGTAAACAAACCGTCCATCTTTATTAAACGTAGGGCTAAAGGCAGGGGGTTTGGATGGCGTTTAATAATGAGTCACTTTTAACGTCCGCTGACGATAAAATTCGTTAGTGAATCACAAACTCGCAATGTTATCGTTAATTAACGCCAAATTGATATTTAACGTTAACGCGGACCTTAGAGAATCGCCGTGCAGGTCTAAGTAGTTTACACACAGCAAGTAACAACACCCGTGACCTTCCCACTCACTAAAATAACCAGCAAGAATTAACAGCCGAAATGATAACCTTGATAATTTCAAGTGTTCCATGCATAGGAGACACGATTATAAGTTTCACGTTCTCAAGGTTATCTGTGGTAAATGTCTCGACTACTTTTATTTTGGTTGTTTTATTCCAGAAATACACAAAATTCGAAATATCTACCTCATTCAGACCATAATTATTGCCACAAAATTTAAAATTATTTCATGAAAGATTATACATTCACATAGGACCAAATATGGAAGAAAAATTAAATTTGTCAATTTTTAAGAAATTTTGAGAAATTTTTAATTTTGAATAAGAGTAACGTTTTATGTTTTAAATGTTAATATAAGTTCATTTCTTAAAATAGTTTTTTTTTAAAATTTATTTGCATATTTTGGATTTTCTATATCACAAAATATCAGAAATACTAGAAATATACAACATTTCCGTGGAAAATCCGAAACAACTTTTTTTTAACCGTTTTTGCAGATTTCTATTTTCAACCTTCCCTTAAAAAAGGTACTATTTGTCCTATCACAATAAAAAACATGTAATTTGAATTCCCCCCCCCCCCCCCAAAAAAAATAAAAATAAAATAAAATTTGGGCTAAATTGAAAAAAATACAATTCAAATTTAAAAAAAAAACTATATTGTTATGTCCATTATCATTTAAAATTGAGATTGAGTCCTGGATGCAGTAGAGTGTCTCTTTATAAACGTTCACGTGAAATATGATCAATGTGGTACTAATTAACAGTTAAGGATATTTTTAAACTGTGGAATGGAATCAAATGCCAACTGCAGCTGTAAAGGAATCCTCAGAGAGAACTGAAAAGTAAAGGAGGTGTTTGAAGGATATGATTTAGATTTGGATGAAAAATTATGAAAAAATAAATGATGAAATATGATTGTGGAGCAAGAGATATTTAAAGTCTTAATACAACTACGAATTTGTATTTTATGTACTTGACACTACATAAACAACAATTATTATTATTAGAGTTCACTCACGGTGCCAATGTATTAGGAAAGAATGATGCAAATGGAGACCTCTTATTTATCAATGTTTACTCCTTAAGGGGGATTCACCTGCTGAACTCAAAAATAATATTTCTCTGGCTAACTATTATGAATTTAGAAATTGACAGAAAATTTTTTGGGTCCACTATGACCGTAAAAATATTGTCAAACTTACTATTTTTCGAGCTAGGTTCCATCAGCAGAAACTTCCATAAGGAATAACTTAAGGACGATCTTTATGCCCGTGACCTTGGAGGGTTTTATCCAAAAAATATTGGGCAATTTTGACGTACTCTACAGCCTATTTTGTTAATCCTTTATATTTTGTTTCGTAATTTGGGCAAGTGGTTCGGTCAAAATATGGTGATAAACAAGAAGGGGTCTAATTTTCGAATGCATATTTTTGCGTGTTTGAGATGTTATAAAGAGCCATTCTAGATTGGTCTTATGCTCTAGTATCCATGTGGAACAAAAAAAGGAACCGTTTAAGACGATTTAAAAAAAAAATCCAAAACGTCAATTTTCTCAAATTTCTGGATGAAAATAATTTAAAAAATCGTATGAAGTCACAGTTACAAGTTATAGTTTTTAAACGGTCATTTTAGTGTTGTATAATGCAATAGATTATGTGGTAATTTTTTGTGGGGCTAATAGCCCCTTTAAACCCAGCCAATAGAAGTAAAACTTGTACATGCGTCACTGCTTACGCTCAAGCCAACACTGTGGGTAGGAGTTCGTTCATCCCCGCGGGACTAATCAATATCTGTCTCCTCTAGGTTCTACTCTGGGGCGAGTGTCCTGGTAACAGGAGCTACTGGGTTCATGGGTAAAGTCCTCATAGAGAAGCTACTGCGGTCCTGTCCTGACATCGACACCATCTACATGGTGGTCAGGGAGAAGAAAGGGCGGAGCCTAAACGAGAGAATCGACGACTTGATTAGCTCACCGGTAAGATACCAATACTAACATTATTTGTATAAACATAAAAATTTCACAAATAGTTAATAAATACTTTCTTAATTAAATTCATATATTCTTCTATTTAAATTTCAAAAAATGTGAAGCCAACACAGACTAAAATTATCTGCGCTAACTTAGGAATGTTAACAGTGAGAATTAAACCTGTCATTGGGTGCAATTCGAGAACTAGGTATGTTGTGGATTGGAAAATTTTTAAGTGATGTCCGACGACTGTTGAAGAGAACTAATCCCTTGCATTCGCATTAACGACTGAGGAAAACCCTAGAAAAAAAACTTCAGTCATGATTGGTAATCTCGACGGGATTCGAAATCAGAACCTCTTAAATCAGAGTCTATGGATGTGCTGAAGTAGAATTGTGGAATACGCGGATTGTTAGCGGAACTCCATCCCTTGGTAGTCTATTCCCCAATACCTTATTGTGGTGTACAACTTAATTTTGTGTACAAGCACAGAATTCGTTTTGTAATTTCACATTTCTATACAGCCTTCTTCAAACGACTTAGGTCTGGAATTACATGCATCCATTGGGAACTTGTCTGGGAACTACTTGAGTTCCGTTAACATACGTTACATAAACCGACCTTCCATTCCTAAACTTCACGTCGGCAGATGCATAGTTAGTGTAACGTGCGATACTAAACCTCAAGGTCAAGGAGGGTCGTGGATTCTTACTTCTACAGACTATACAATGTACATTTCTAGGACAAAAACAACATGTTGAATTTTGAGCCACTCAAATATTGTACAATATAAATCTGTTAGTCTAGGCGTAGTTTGGTCCCCGTCGTTACTTAAAGGGTATTACACTGGGGTCGCTTCAACTGGTTACAGTTTTTCTTTGGGTTTTTATGGTACTGAGCATGCGCACATTTGTTCTGCTCACTTTATAACGAATGTGCGCATGATCAGTACCATAATAACCCAAAGCCCCCTGTAACCAGTTCGCTGTGACCCCAGAGTAATACCCCTTTTTAGGCAAAGAATATAAAATCTATCCTATTCTGTTTTCTACTCCGAGCAATGTGCCCTCTATAGTGTTATCAAATAAACAATGGGTATGTTTACATGAGAAGACGGATTTTAAACGTGGCATGATTATTAAGTCTGGATGTTGCAATGATGAACAAGCACCAAAGCATCTTCAGACCAAGACTTGATTGACATAAAATTTGTTGTTTATGTGATTAGCGTTAAAAACGTTAGTTCAATAAAGATGGTCGAGCCATGGTTGTAAAAACAAGTTATTAATATACATGATTATAGGATGGTAAAATGTGGTACCCGGCAAACTGCCAGATAAAAAATAAGTTAAAATTGACAGGTAAAGGCAATGAATGTAAATTGTGATGTAATGAATGTAGGAATCTGGCAGAAAGCCGACAGCTGACAGGATCGTCGTCAATAGTGACCTTGGCAACAGCAAACGTTGCTCCAGGATGAACTGATTATTGAATCAATCCGACGTAACAATTTCTTCTAGAACATTCCATGAAAGCTAATGCTGAGCATTTCCGTTTTATATCGCCTAGTGATTGATTGTCTGTTCAAATTTAAATAATTTGTAAGATTTACATAAATTTAACCGAACAAGGTTAGGATTGGAAACTAGGTCTAATAGTACGAATATTATAACAATGCTGTGCGCGGCCTTAGCCGATATTGTCATCATGCCGATCAGACGTCACATGACTCAGCCGAGCGTGGGCAAATTCCCGCGCGTCAAAACATGTTAAGGGTGCATTGTAAAAATTTATGAGTGCATTTATAAGATTCTGAAAACTGCATAGGATGGACAACGATATAAGTTTTAGTATTAAAATAGCATTTCAAGGTAATTAAATAGCGTTATAAGCTAGGTCTTTTTTTGCAAGCCAAAGGGCTTCACCAGATGAGGATTTTCAACATTTAGATGGACTATGTTAAATGTTATACAGAAATTGTAACATATAAATTGTTTAAACAACATACTATGAAAATTTAAATAAATTGGACTGAAACACCTTATTTTAAGTGAAAAAATAGTAAATTTCTAGCCTGCTTACATCGCTATGTGACAATTGCACCTTTTATAAGTTAGCCAAGTAGTATATAAAGACCCCAAATGCCTTCTGAAAACTCTCAATCTGGTTAATGACCAAAAGTTCCAGTATGACATTCACCTTAGAAGTGGACTACGTTTAAGGTTGATACATATAACAAATTGCGAGCACAGTTTTGAAGAATTAAAACTATTATTCGTGATCGAATTCTATCCGTACAATATTCATACTAGAGTATTCCGAAGTTTGTAATGTATGCAAGATTGCCTATTGTAGAAAACAAGCCTTCGTCCTGCCCATCATGCGCACCCAATTACTACAGTAAGACACCAAGGACCAGATTGCCCCTGCAAGTTCTCAAAAAATTATATTGCATTTCGATCGATAAGCAAAATTCATTCCTGACCAGGATATAATAAATAAAAGTTCATGTAATTGAACAATTCACAGCATAAATACTTTGATTCAGGAAGCACTTCAACGTAGACAATAATATTATGAAGTTTTTCCGAGCGTTTAATGTGAATGCAAGGGATTGAGTCCTCTTAAACAGCCCTCGGGCATCCCTTCACAAATTGTCCCAACTCCAACATACCTATAATAAGACACCTGAAGAGGAGCATGCATTGCACCCTGGGCAGGTTACTCACAAAAAATATATATTGCTATTGATTGGATGAGCGAAGCGAAGACTTCAATTTCACTGACAGGTATATAATAATAATTAAACTCAACAATAGACAATAGAAAATTGACAACAATCACCTACAATACGTTCAAAAAGCACTTGCAAAAGTAAAGAGATCCCACGCAAACTAAAACTTATGAAAAAGCTCATCCATCAACGCGACTAAAAACAGCGTAAGCGAAGCGGCCTAGTAATAAACACACATTTGTTGTTTACTACCCTGCACAAAAACAAAATCTTCGTTCTTCTCAGAAACATTGTCTCATAGACTCTTCTCTTTCACAGTGTTTCGACAGAATCAAGAAGGAGAATCCAAAGTACCGGTCTAAGCTGCGAGCCGTGGCCGGAGACATCGGACTCCCAGGACTAGGCATCAGTGAGAGCGACGCACTCTTCTTGCAGCAACAGGTACAGGGAGTGTTGAATGATGTCACAAAAATAAACCGAATCCCCATTCGTAGATTATTATGCAACTTTACATAACAGGGCAATGGTCAAACTAATCTCCCACCAGAGTGCAGAGCGATCGACGTCTGGTCACCGCCATGTGTAAGTTCCACTGGAACCAAAATGTAATGAGTTCTGTGGTCAATCCCCGATCATGCGATCCTGGCGGAGAATCGAGGCGAACCAGCTTGGCATTGTCCTAGTGACAATAAACCATACATGGATATCTCTACAGTCGTAGTTTATTAATATTTTTGCGTTAATTACGTAGAGTGACCTTTATCAACATAATAAAATAGAATCAAAATTACCTTCGAAATAACTTGATAACGTTTTCAATGTGTGTACGCCGCCAACTTGCTACAGGTTTTGGTTACCTTTATTGGATGAGCGAAGCAAAGACTTCAATTTCACTGACCCCCCCAAAAAATTAGCTCGGGTGTTTTTTGTTTTGTTGTTTTGTCTGATTGTTCGCTCTCTACCGGGCAAACGGCATATTATGCGATCTTGATGAAAATTGGAGGGGATCTTCGAAATCTCTGAACATAGACCTGCCACGTTTTTGGGTACAATCGAAGAAATATTTTTCGTGAATATCGTACTTGTACGATTTTTTACGGGTGGGGCTACAACGTTCATATTTTACATGTACATTAAGGTTATGGTGATGTAGTTCCTTGTGCAAGGAAAAGTTATAAAAGTTAACCAGAATCCATATAAATATTGGTTTAATATAAGTTTTTTTATGTATCATAACAATTAACAAGTAACAATAGAAACTTGACGACAATCACATACAAT
This sequence comes from Sweltsa coloradensis, assembly GCA_024449915.1. Taxonomy (NCBI): domain Eukaryota; kingdom Metazoa; phylum Arthropoda; class Insecta; order Plecoptera; family Chloroperlidae; genus Sweltsa; species Sweltsa coloradensis. The sequence goes on from JAMZAV010004416.1 coordinate 10,608, forward strand.
GCGTTCTAAAAGCACTTGCAAAAGTAAAGAGATCCCACTCAAACTAAAAACTTACAAAAAGCTCATCCATCAACGCGACTAAAAAAAGCGTCCGCGAAGCGGCCTAATTGAGCAGAACAAATTAATGTGCGCAGATGCTATGTCCGTTTATAAACGGTTTGATGTTATTGAGTTGTCTAGTACCTCAAGACAGGCGTACATCTAGCCGAGCTTTACCACGCAGTAGTGCTACCTATTGACAACGTCTTCAACTATTTGGTCGATCTTCTGGGATCTTCTGGGATGTAATTTATAAATCTATAGGTTGTTCTGTAATCTCATACATAGACGGTGCAGCCAGCAACGAGTTTTCGGCATCTGTTTATGTTATTGTATGCATCCATTTTTGTTAGCTAAACATTATGACACTTTGTTTTTTAACTGACGTTTTGTGTCCAAATTAACTTTTACTTTGTTAAAAATATTGATATTTCAGCTACTTACAATTTTTTTTCTTCAAGACTAAATGACCGGGGAAACTCACTATAGGGTTGGCTACCCTCATTTTGAACTCACTTGTTAACAGGTTAAGAAAATCCCTGTTCATTCGGCCGACTGACTCCACAGATGTATGATATTTTAAACAGTTGTCACGAGAGCAGAAATGAAGGGCTCTACAGTAAAATTATTTTCACTGATTTGACCATGTTTGTGATTTTTTCCTGCCTGATTAACGTAAGATATAAATAAACACCTACTGTAGAGATGTCCATGCATGGAGTTATAAATAGTACTGGCGTACTGGAGGCGCAGGTGTGTGGTCGGCGGTGTACAAATTAGCACTTCAAATCGGCAGACAGTTTGATTGTTTACTTTGGTAACCAAGGTAACCTAGGGCCTAAAACAGTTCATAGTAGCAAATATTAACCTGCTAGTAGTGGTTATAACAATCAAAATTGCGAATAGGCTCAAACAAACAAACACGAACGTTGACGTGCTGTTCCATTTGTGCTAGACCTCCTTCTCATCTAGCTCCATGGTCCATGTATGGTTTGTTGGCACTAGAGCAATTCCAAGCTGGTCCGCCTCGATTCTCCGCCAGGATCGCATGATCGGGGAGTGACCACAGGACTCTTTACATTTTGGTTCCAGTGGAACTTAGACATGGCGGTGACCAGACGTCGATCGTCCTGCACTCTGGTGGGAAATATGTCACTTACCACAACAATAATGCACTGCCGCCAAGATGTTGTTAAATTCCTATTTTATCAACGTTAAGACAACTGTGGTCACTCCCCGATCGTTCTGCGCTCTGGTAGGAGATTAGTTTGACCATTCCCCTGTTATGTAAAGTTGCATAATATACATCGGATTCTTCCTGGCTGAGCGCAAAGCTATTTGCTAAGTGCCAAATGTGTCCTATTCTCAAAGTCCAAAACAACCTTCTCGTGGTTTGGCCTGTGAGTAGGGGACTTTCACTCCCTAAAACTAATGGCGAGCTCTGGGTCGTCATCGGGGAACTTTCCCCTTCCCTTTGACTACCTCCCCGACGGCGACGACAATTACAACACGGACGGATGATGACACAGACGGAGACGACCACGACGTGGGGAACCCGCCCTCCCCATACCGTTGTGGCGGGTTCTGACCAGCACGGGCCTGTCCACCCTTGTCCCCCTGCGTAACCCTAACGTCCTTCCCTCGTCTTGATTAGCCAAGTTTCATAAATATGAGCACGTTAAGCAATATCCAACAATCAATCAACCTCTCTCACCCATCATAACTCCATGATAACATCACGTGTTTGGCCGTGGTCACGTGACTGGGCCGTGACGTCATCTGATCTGTCTTGTCCAGGTAGACATCGTGTTTCACGTGGCAGCCACGGTCAGGTTCGATGAACAGCTGACCACCGCCATCTTGCAGAACGTCAGAGGGACCAGAGAAGTGATGAACCTATGTAGGAGCTTCAAGAAACTCAAGGTTAGTGTAATTTTACCATTTGTCTGTTAGAATAAGTATTAACCCTTTTGTGGGCTAAAGAATGAGACCTACAATAGTTTATTTTGTACTTAACAAAATGTATTGTTCGCCTCGAAAGCACTGTGTAAACGGAAGACTGTGTTTTCCAAATAGGCCCTAAATCTGCCGCTGATCTGAATGTCTGGCCAAGCAACAGGGGAAAATATTTTGGAGAATGTTCGGACAGATGTTAAAATTGCGTTTTCTTTTGTCTGTAACTGCATTTATACAGTGAAGGCATCCTGAATAATGATAACAATTAAAACAACACTGACTCAGATCGCTCCAGATGTTAAACGGATATTACACTGGGGTGTCCGCCATCTGGTTACAGTTTTTGGGTCGGTTTTGGGTCGCAGTTGGCTATAATTGCCTAGATAGAGAATTTTCCAAAGAGCCAACTGCATTCCCTGGTTGGACTTGTGTGGTTCTGAGCATGCGCACATTCGTTCTGCTCACTTCCGTTTGTAAACAAAAACTGAAGTCAGTTGGCGGCGACCCCAGTGTAATACCCCAGTCACTGCCTCCTAGATGTTGCTCGTGGCTCCTTGTTAGCCACGAGCAACATCTAGGAGGCAGTGACCCCAGTAATAAGAGAACGGGGCGTGTGTTGCAAGGTGTTTGCTTCGTTGAGAGAGTGCTTTGGTTCTACATAGCACGATCTAACCTCTTTGTTCTCCCCAGTCTGTGATCCACACGTCCACGGCGTACGCGAACTGCCCCTCGCGCCACATAGACGAGAGCTGCTTCGTTCCTCCCCTGCCTAGTGATCAGGCGATCAGGATAGCAGAGACGCTGGACGTAGACATGATGAACCATCTAGCTGACAGGTGAGTGAGGGGTAACTACGACGTGACCTCGTCTAAACTGGGGGTAGGGCTAGAGCTCGCCCTATATCAAGGCAATGCTTATCGTAGAAAGCGAGGAAAGAGACAGAGTCCATCTCGAAAACATCAGCTAGTATGTAGGGGAGCATATAACTCTTCGAAACTAGAGGCGAGTTCTGTTAGTCGTCATCGGGGAATTCTTCCCCTTCCCTTGACAACCTCCTGACGACGACGACGACTATAACAACACAAAGACGAATGACGATCCCGACGTGATTATCCCATTACTCCCCCTAACTGTGGCTGGCTCTGACCATCATGGGATTTCCTCCCCGTATCCCCTAGGCTAGAGTGGCGCATTATGACCTTACGGTTGACGCGCCCTTAATTCTTAAGTTACTCATTGCGCTTTAGTGACGGGGTCTTGTTTGGGGAAGGCATACTTTTAGCACTGGGTTTGAATTGACATTTTAATGGGCACTTTAAGAGTCATCTTGGGATTAAGGACAAGATTAGATGAAAGTTCAAGTATTACTTCTACGATGTTAAAGATGAAGGTCCACACTTTAGGGGAGGGCCCAGAGTTGGATTGACCTTGATTTTTTTATGTGGGATTGGAAGGTTGGTAGTGTGTTCTTTTATGAGATGGAGAGAGTTGAATATTGGGCCTATTAGAATTTGGTGAGGTTTGGTGAGAGGTAGCAGTGGAGTAGAACCTGCCCTGACAGGTCTATGTTTGTGTGGAAAGCGGTGGAAGTTGTGAGGAGGTTGATTCCTTGTTATTTCGTCCACTTGTGGAAGTTCATTGGCGAGCATGGTGCTGTTGGTCTCTCTCCGCAGATAGTCTGGACACTGGCTGGCTGGGTGGTCCTTTAATTGCAGTTTGTGCACTTTGTTGTTGTTGTTGTTGTTGTTGGCGGTTGGGTGCACTCCCTGGATGCGTGGGTTCTGACGCACTTGAGACACGCTGGTAGCAAGTTGCAGAATGAGGAACAGTGTCCGAATTGTTGGCATTTGTAACAATGTCGTGGGCCTAGGTGGCCGCGGTACTTCTCCACGAAGACGCGAAGGTGGCAGATTCTTTCTACTGTAGCTAAGGGTTTTTCTCGTCCAGAGTCGGCAGCCATCGTGGCTACGACGAATAGATGCATAGGGAGTCTCTCTCCATTTACAGGCTTGTGGAAGAGTTGTGTTATGTTGACGAGACGATGTGAGATCGTCTTCGAGGAAGGTAAAGAATTGCAGATCTGCTGTGCGGAAAGCGGTTACTATTGCATCATTTGTTTGTATGTTGTTGGCTTTTCCTCTGAATGAATCTTTTGAGGAGGTTAACATAAGTAGTACTTTGTTATCTGATCAAAGACATTTGCCATAACATTTACAACATAGTTCAGTATAACAAGATCACGTTCTTAACTTCCTTTCAGCAAACATAACATCAAATTGCAACACAACGAGCGGTTTTGTGGCAGCCAGGTGTTTACATGGCAGTTTTATTTTACAAAATATATCAAGGTTTATAATATTCCCAAAAATATAGAAATACGGTTATGCAATCAATATTTAAGAGCATAGAAAGTTTCTATCAACACTAGAGACAGGAGTTAGCTCGTAGTTTAATAAATGCCTGGCTAAGACTGGTTGATCGTATTTCTTCGTTCTGTCGCAGATTAATGGGTGACTGGCCGAACTCTTACGCCTTTACCAAGGCTGTGTCCGAAGACGCTGTGAAGGTTTACGGAAAAGGTCTACCTGCTGGGATCTTCAGGCCGGCCATAGGTGAGTGCAGACTGTTCAACCGACACCTCCATTTAAAAGTGAATGTTAGGGGTTACACATGATGCGTCTAGTACACGAGAACGGGAGAAAGAATTTTTAAAATGTCTTGCGAAAAACTGTAAATGGACAACAAAGTCACTTCGGAAGTCGTTGTCAAAAAAATTAAATATTTTGTTATTTAAAATAAAGTTTAAATGTGGAGTTTGGTGAGGGTGCCCTCGCATGTAATGGTTCTGTGAAATGTGAATACTTTGGGGCGAAATCATTTTCTTTTCAAACAACAATTCATATAAATTAATTCTTGATATCACAATATTATTCAAACTAAGTATCAATATCGAAATCTTTCGACGTTACTTTCATCAATATAATTCCATACGAAGATATATTTTCCAAACGTAATGTCGTAGAGATCCGTTCCAACACGCTATGATAGCTGCCGCCTGGGACGTTGCAGAAAATAGGTGGGTGTAGAGGCACATCCACTTCACTTGGAGTGTTTTCCGGAGAAGCGCTAATATCGCGGACAGAAGAACAACAAATGGCAAAAAATTTAAATTTGTCATTTTTTAAATTTTTCAAATCACCGTTTTTGTTTCAAACATTCCACAGTTGTCACAAAGTAGAAAAAAGGCTCTAGAGTCACTCATTTCTTTCGAAGTTTTCAAATGTAATTCGATAAGATTACATTAGTTAAAAAGTCGATATTAACATTATTCTTAATTTTTGCCTGATAAACAATTAATGGTGTGGAGCTGTCCATGTATGGTTCTCGACACTTTGTATAGCGCTTCCACGCTAAGAAAGGAGATGCGCGCGCTTCGACGGCCAATCAGCGATCGTATTTTAAATTGGAGCCTGCTGAATGCTACAATTCACCCGTTAAAGCGCGCGCACTCCTTTCTTGCGTGGAGCGCCTATATCGTATCTTATATCTTGGATGTTTCCTGGCTGAGCGAATACCAACTTGCCAACCGCCAATGTGTGTTTGGTTCCCTCTTAACGGTGGACGTTAACTTCCAGGGATTCCCAGGAGGTCCCGGTCTACAACTTCGTCACCCCCAGTGACAACGCGATCACATGGGGAGAATTCAGCGAGATGTACAAAAAGGAAGGTCGTGACTACCCCACCATGAAGGCAATCTGGTACTGGACCATGACGCTGTGTACCAACCGACTCGTCTTCCTCATCTACCGGATGTTCCTCCATTTTATTCCCGCCATGTTGGTGGACCTGGTTCTCCTGGCAACAAACAGGAAGCCGCAGTGAGTAAAAGGGCAATAAAAAAGCCCCATGTTGGGCGCCAAATGAGAAAAAAACAACTTAACAAAAATACATTACCTTGGCTGTTGGTAGACCACGGGTGTAGAGTAGGCACAAAGAGGCTTTAATAATTTTGTTTAAAGCTAGGTATTGAGCGATTAGTGGGCAAGGGCAAATACAATTTAAAATTACATTCACATTTATATATATACAATAATATTAAATAGCTCAAGAATATTACAAATTATTGATAGTAATGAAAAGACCAGTCAGCGGTTAAAATACAGTACAGTTAAACAAAGAAATATAATTGTTAAATAATGATGCCTTTCAACACAATGTAGTAAGTAGGTTAATGGCTTAGTTTTTTAAAGATACAGATTTAAGTTTTAGCGTTTTAATGATGTTCTTTGCAATGCCCATAGGCATTAAAAACAGTGAGTAAGGCAAGATTAGGGCCAGATTTTCTAGTGACATAAATAGGGCCAGCCGTCTACTCCTTGCTCATCCACTGGGTGCTAACTTAGAGTGACTTCTAAGGTGCCTTTTAGAACAAATCCGAGATATGCCGAATGAGTGTCGGTGGTGTCGGTACACGATTACCCTTGATTTACTTCTGACGCCTAGTGTACAATCTTGTTCCACATAATGATATTTCAAATCTATAGTAGGATAGATCCCCAGTCATTGGTCCACTGACGTGTCAATTAGAAGACATCTTAAATCGGTCAGTTTGTATGTTAAAGTAGGTTGTAGTGATTTGTAACACAAATATTTTTCAAGCGTGCTGTCAGGTTGACAGGTGAGCATATTAGCCATTAACATCAAATGATTACTAAGTACCCTTATGCAATAACTTGTTATTGTTTCTTTTTTAGCATTCCTATGCCGCACAAGCTAAACCATATCAAAGCAATCCAGAAAAATACTTAATCTTTTTTTAATCTTAATGCTTAGCATAAATGGAAGCGCCAAATCGCAATCTTGAATAGGTCAGATTGACGCTTCAATTTGTTACGCAAGCGTCTGTTCGGACGCATTGGAAACTGGGGATCTAGCCTACTCATTGATATTTAACTACTGTAGGCTAGATTAGCAGTCGGTGGTCCACTTCCGTAACAATTAGAAGCCATCTTGAAATCCCAGTTTGCATGTTAATTAAATTGGATCTATTTGTAGACCGAATATTTTTAAAGATGGCCGCCAGTCTGACAAGTTTGCATACTAGCCTTTAACATCAAATGATTACTAAATTCCCTTATGCAATAACTTCTTATTGTTTCTGTTTGTTTAATCCTATGCTGCACAAGCTAAAACCATATCAAACAATCCAGGAAAATACTTTATTGCTTTAAAAAAGCATAAATTAAAACGCCAAATCGCCATTTTGAACTGGATTTTCGACGCTTCAATTTGTTACGCTTGCGCCTGTGCGGAAGTATTGGACACTGCTCATCTCGCCTACAATAGGAGTTATTATCAATGAGCCTAAAACATAATTGTTTCCCCCCTCCAGGATGATCCGCATGTACAACAAGATCCACAAGTTCACCGACGTGATTGCCTACTTTGCGACCACTCACTGGCGCTTCGAGGACGGCAACGTTGTCTCGCTATGGAAGAAGCTGGAGGCCCAAGACCGGGACACGTTCTACTTCGACATGCACTCGCTCGAGTGGCCCACCTACGTCAAGGAGTCGTGTCCGGGGATCAGGCAGTTCCTGCTCAAGGACACACCGGACACACTGCCAGCATCCAAGGCCAGGATGCAAAGGTACCAACTCCTTTCTTTTTCTTTTGTTGATCAGCCTGGAAAAAAAAATCAATTTTAAAATTTGTTAAAATCCAAAATTCGTAAAAAACAAAAAAACAATTTTATTTTTATTTTTTGTGTCATTTGTTGAGTGTGACTGAAGAGCCCTTTCGTAACAAAAGTGCAAAGTTTCTAAAAACTGTGTATCCAGTCAGCCGATCTATCAGAAATATGCCTAAAATGCATGTCCTATATCTAACGTTTAACTTTTTGACACAATCTTACCCAAACATGTCTTGAAGAACCTTGTGACCCTATGACCGGCATTGGCTAACATGATAGGTCTAAACATTTTTAAATTTGTTAGGTTATTTGGTCTTAGGGCGCGTCAACCGTTTGGTCATAATCCGCCATTCTAGCCTGGGGGATATACTAAGGGAAGTCCCATGCTGGTCAGAACCAGCCACGGGTAGGGTTGAGGATAGGGGTTTTCTCACGTCGTAGTCATCGTCTTTGTCAACGGTCGCGTTGTCAATGTCATCTTCGTACGGGAAATCATCAAGGGCAGGGGGGTCCCCGACGACTTGAACCAGAGCTCTCTAGTTTCGGGGAGTATTATACTCCCCTATTTACAAGCTATTGTTTGCAAGATGGACTTTGCCGCTTCTCTAGCGATTATTATTAATCATCCTCTGGGCAAATTCTAGCTCGGCCCAGACGGGGAAGTTTGGTGTATTTTTTAGAAAACAAATTGCTTATAAATCAACTTTTAAAGGGTATACAAGTATACATCTTAGATAAATAAAGAACCATTTAAGCGAGCGAAGCGAGCGTTTCCATTTGACTCTGCCGGAAAAATTAGTCACTGGTTTTGTTTTTGTTTTTTTTTTGTTTTGTTTTTTTTTTTTTTTTTTTGTATGTCTCGCCATAACGTTCGAACGGAGGCTCGGATCGAGTTGAAATTTTGACCATCCGCAAGCTTCGTTCTCGATTGAATGCCATTAGTTTTGTGGCAAAATCGTTCAAAAAGTTAAAAAGTTACATTAAAGTTAATCGAAAGTTTTTTTCTAAAACTTAACGGGGACAAAATCTGAGATAGCCAAATCATTTAGAATGTCCGTCCGGTCACGAATATGTTAATTTTATTTTGATCCGATAAGTAGTGTAGATGGAAATTACATTATAACAAAAGTAACGTTGCCATGGCAACGAAAAGACGCGCGAAGTTTCTAATGCACTGCCACCTAGAAGTAATCAAAATACTTTCGAGGAAGCAGTCTATTATTTGTCAACAAAGAGTTTAAATAGTTAACCCAAGGAGTCAGGTTCTCTAGATGGCGGTGGATTTTATCCACAAAGTAAAGGATTACACACGGGTTTATACCCAAATACCTTGGCAATAATAAATAATTTTGGATACATGGCCCTGTGGACAGCGAACGTCGCAAATTTAAAAATATAAAAAAATGTGCAATGTGGGTCTAGCTATAGCACGTGCTCGCTTATCAACGCGTCCAACTGAGCGTTTCCTAGTAAATTATAACGCACTATCTTTATTCGTTTATCACCAGATCTTTGTTGTGGGGTTATGTTTTAAGCAAATTCCTGTTCGCTCCCCCGACTGACATTACATATGTTTACCATTTTAAGTAGTGTCAAGGAAGCGGAAACGTAGAGCTCTACAATAACATTTGTCAAGAAATTGTTTATAAATAAAAAATAAAAAATACTTTCAGGTTTTTGGATTTTTTTACACTAAAATTTACCAGATTCATGGATTAAAAACGAAATATTGATAATCTATGACTTTGGGGCTGTCCACGTATGCTCTATTGACAACTATGTATAGATCATATTCGTCGGATTCATCTCTAACCCATCACTGTGTAACATAGACTTTGTTTCACCTTCTAGGCTGTATGTGTTGCATCGGTTAACTCAGGCGCTCATCGCCTGTGCCTTCATCTGGTTCAGTGTTGTTACGTTGTCGTCCATCTTGACGTCCTCCTCGGCTGAGCCACCGAGCCTGGCGCACCTGGACACTCTCACGGTGAAGACGTAGTTAAAACCACCTAGGACAACAAAGAAGACTTTCTTACCGGCCAACTCATCTAGGACAAGAAACAAGAAAACTTTCTTACCGGCCAAGCCTTCAGTTCAGCTCATCTAGGACAACAAGAAGAAGTCTTTCTTACCGGCCAACTCATCTAGGACAACAAAGATGAAGTCTTTCTTACCGGCAAAGCCTTCAACTCATCATAGACAACAGAATGGTATCAGTGTCAATGTAACACCATAGATATTAATACCTGGCCAAGATGAGCAGCTCTCTGTTTAACAAGACATGCTGAACACTCGGCCATATTGGATGGATAGTAGGTTCAATTCAAGGAGGTATGAATAATGTAAGGAGACAGCATGCGCTCTCTGTGGCTGTACAAATGAACGTGGCCGTTTTGAACTTCTCTGATCGAGTTTTTCGCAGTATTTGCTGCTTCTCGTTGGTGCTGACCAATATGGCGGCTACTAAAACATAGAGTTTTTCGCAGTATCTACTGCTTCTCGTTGGTGCTGACCAATATGGCGACTACCATCGACGGCCGAAACAGCTGATATTATACTTAAAACATTGATAATAACTCTTGTATCAATATGAGAATGAATAATAAAGAGTTGAAATGTAATTTTAGTTGATGTGCTGCGTTTTTGTTTGTTTTGGAATGCTCATAGCTTTGACAATGGCTTTAATAATACCGACGACCTTGCTTTGGGTTCGAGGCTTTCGCCGACCACCATTGTCGTTCAAAGTGGCTATGGTTTTCACGGCGACATGCTGTCTCCTTACATTATTCATACCTCCTTGGTTCAATTACATTTAAATAATATGTTAGACCACCGCCGTCTGGATGATTGTAAAGGTACAAATAGGCTGCTTCTCACGGCTCCGATTTTCCCAAGTTAAATGGTTGACATGCAAAAGGTAGAGCTTTTTCGGTTCGCCGCTAGGTAGGGCCAATTGGGGGCGGAAGTAGATTTATTTTTGGTTTAGGATTGGGCCTTATGGACTTTTTAATTAATAAATAATAAATGCGATTGTGATATTTTAATTTAGTTGGAACTTTTTATATTGAGCAACTGTTTACTTTCAATGCATTATGACAACAAACTTAAGTAGGTGAAGGAAGTTTCACAGATTTAGTTCCAGATTTACACCATAGATGGTGTTAGTTAAGGGGTCAGGAACTTTTTTATCGACTGAAAGTCATGACCGAATTTTGTGAAGCCGTGACAAGCAGTCTATTTTGTAGCTTTATATACAACCAGATGGCGGTGGGTGAAATCAAACACTTTCAATTTGCTCTAATATAAATTTTCAAATATGTAATTTTTCGCACTTTTTATTTCAAGTGTTGTGAATTATTTTAGTAAGTATGCAATTTGTAAATGAATCGTTGGTGTACATGATGACATATGTCTTTCTGTGTACTTGTCATACTGCGTAGCGTAACGGATCGCCTCTGATTGCATGGAAAATATTTGTTTTGTTCTGAACGAGAGAGTTGAACCATGGGTAATGAACACAAAACAAATGACAACGTTGAAGTTTTGACCATATTTGATGTAATGTTTAGTAAACAAATTGAATATAAATCAACTTCTTAAGAACTTACAAGCACAGACCTCAGCCTAATGAACAACCTTGTGTAAAGTCTAACGCACCATCTTTAATCATTCATGAGTCAGATCTTATTTTACCAGAGTATGTTTTTAGACTAGTAACAGGGTAAGATAGGGCTAATAGTAATAAGCAACGGGGATGTGACTTCCTAAGAGAACAGTGTTTTTATTGCTATCAAGTTGAAAATTAAAGAATTGCACACGATTTGAAAGTGACTTCTTAAATGTACATTTTTAATCATTTTTTAAAACTTTTTTTCTGTAGCTAATAATTATGTTGGTACTATTATATTGTGTGATCTAAAAGATTGTGTATGTTGTACTATTGTGATACGATTATCATTTACCTTTGTAATATTGATTGGTATAAATATAAAATGACAGCCATGTTGTAGTTTAGAAATCAAATCATTATGTTTAAACTTAAATAAAACATTATATTATTGTACTGAAGGATCTAGAAGATTAAATAAAATACACTTAGTTCCAACTTCCAGCTTCCAAGCCAGTAGTTGATTGATTGTAAGATTGAATACTTGCCTCATTCAGACCATAATTAATTCAAAAAAAAAACGATTATTTCATCATAGATTATACACTCACATAGGACCAAATATGGAAAAAATGTTATGTTTTAAGGAATTCTGGGAAATTTGGATTTTGAATAAAAGCAACGTGTTATGTTCTTATGTTTAATACTAGATTTCTTCCGAATTTTTTGGCATATTTTGGATTTTAATATATCTAATACCAACATTAGCAATACCTAAACTATATTAAATTTCCGCGAAAAAACAAAAACAATTTTTTTACCGCTTTTGCTAATTTCTATTTTGAATCTTCTCTAAAAAAAAGGTACTATTCGTCCTATAAAAATGAGATAAATAACATGTAAATTTGAACTACAGTTTTTTTTATTAATTTGCCAAATTGAAAAAACTGTCATTCAAATTTTAAAAAAAAATCATAATTATTGGTTAGTCAATTTTAATGGAAGCGTGTCCTGACTGAGTTAGGAATTTGACATAAAGTAAGCGAATTATATCTACAGAGTTTGATGTAACCGAAAACTGATTCTTCCGTGAGGTATCTAGTATCTAGAACAAGAGCGTCCAACTTTATCTCAAGATTCAAACCCACATCTATAGTAATCAGGTTCGGTGCATAACAATGATCACTCTAGAAGGTCGGTATATTATACATATAATATATAAGGTTAATTCCCCCGCAGAAAATATTTCAAGTTAGATGTTGTGAAATATTAACTCTTAAATTATCTGATTAATAATTATTGATCAACAACCATTTTAGAAATACTATTTAGACGTATTCGTTCATTCAAATCAGAATGATAATTAAACGCTGTCATGATAATAACGCGGTTTCCAATTACTTCAAGTGAAGAACAATAGTTTGTAAAATTATAATAAGTAAATACCAAACAAATTATTTTTAAACAAGGTAACAGTGACAGCGTAGGCTAAATTCTTTTTAAAATGAATAATACTTCACACCACTTATAACGGAGTGGTTAGCCCTGTGGACTTATAAAGCCATACATAAGACTTGCATAATGACAAGCTAGCAATAAACACTTGACATCTTAAAGAAGGACGAAATAGAATTTTCACTAAATATTGCATTACTTAAAAAAACAGGAAAGTTAAGTTTTTATTCACAGTGCGCCAACATAGAAGGGTCAACACTTGGTCCTTCTTTTAAGATTATTATTTTGAAATTGTTACGCTTGGCTGTTTTGTTTGTTTGTTTTGTTTTGTATGAGAAAGAAATATGTTGTCATATAATAAGGACGCAAAAGCGAAGACGAAGTGAAACGACGACGTGAGAAATTAGGTCGCTTTAACCAGTTAGGTCCAATTCGAAGATGTACGTTATGTCTATACCCATTCATACAAAGCTGTTGCATAGTTCATTATTGTTTCCATTATTATTTTGTTTTGCATTAGTTGTCCTCCTTTGTAAAGTAGTTTTTATAAGTGAATAAGATAGACGTCAAATAAATAAATAAAGTATTCATCTCAAGTACAATAGCAAAGAACGAATATTTGTACGAGGTTTTTGATGTGGAATTTCCTAGTGACGGGTATTAAAAGCCTTCCGCAGGTGTGATTACTTTTCTTGGAGTTTTAAGCTTCTTTTCTATTTTGATTTTTATTTATTTATTTATTTATTTAACGTCTATCCTATTCAGTTAAAATACTGATTTACAAAGCTGTTATTTTTAATGTTGGGAGTATGTAGGACAAATTCCAAAGTCCCATGCCGTGTGCGAGACTTGAAGCCGTATGAGGTGAAACCTCGCACACTGACAGCAGGCGAGCTCTAGCGGTGGTTGTCGGGCCTAGCGTTCAGTCCTGAGTTACCTGAAGAGCTGCCAGGTGGCGCCACCCGGCGCGTTAGGCTAGAAACACTGATTTGCAAAGGAGGACTACTAAAAAAAGTTAATCACACATAATGAAGACACAGTATAATTACAGTTGTTAAACAAAGTTTGAAATAGTGATATTTCAACAACAATGTAAGTGATTCAACAAATATAATTGGATATTTTTTAATATAAGAAAGTGGAATTAATTAAAATCAATCAATTATAAAAGAGGAAAATAAGGAAAAATAGGAAGAAAAACGAAAAACGAAATAAATCTTACTAAAATGAGTTATGCCAAAAATCAGGAACATCAACTAAGGAAATAATAAAACATTCGCGTGAGAAACCACTAAACGTGAATCTCTTTTATTGTTTTTCAATCTTGATAACCATTTGCTACAAAAAATTGACTCTTATATGAAATTATATCAGAATTTAGATGATTTTTTGAATAATTTAGTCAGATTATTTATTGGCAACTATTAAATCATGCCAATTGATAATATTTCTAGATCAAGTGCTTTTGAAGAATCGTCAATTGCTAATTAATTAAATGTGGGTGGTATTCAAGGAGACCAAAGTATTGTCCTCCCATACTCTAGTAGACAGGCGCGAGTAAACTCTTTTTCGTATCGGGGGCTGTGGTGGTGGGGGGGGCGAGGGGGGGGGGTGAACTGGTGAGCTCTGCACAACTAGTGGTTATTCTCAGCACACCCTAGGTACACTGACTGCAACTAGTCTTTCACTTGTAGTGACTTGACACGATGGACGGATCCAAAGTGGGCAGGGGCGTAGGAACGTTGGGGGGTGGGGGGGAAACTCCCCCCCCCACTTGTTGGCTTGACCCCCCCAGTGGGAGGGTCAAACCAGGTTTGGGTGCTATTTGCTAACTTATAGCTTGTTGGGTGATTTTTAGGATTTTTACTACAGTCGGGCTTGCAAACAAAAAGGAAGGGTTTTTGTTAACATTTTTTAGAAAGATTCGGTATAAGAGACGTGATTTGCGAGACTTACTAGCCATCTGATTTTAGACTAATATTCATTATATTTTGTGTGCAGAGTTTTCACTCCCAAGCAGACTGTCGACCGATTTCAGTCAGGTAATCAATCTTCAATGCAATATTACTATTAGCTTCAAAATGTTACCCTTATTCATAATTAAAATTCGCCTGAAAACGTGTTTTAGGTCACTTATCAAGGGCATCTTTTTTAAAAAAATCTCGCCTACGGCGAAAAAGACTCCGGCGGCTGGGGCTTCGCCCCAGACCCCGGTTTACCCACCCGACCTCGTAGTCAACTTTAATGTGACCCCCCACTAAAAAAATAGCTCCTACGCCACTGAAAGTGGGGAATATTGTAGAGGGAATGTAGGCTACGAAGGCTGTTTACGAGAACTCATTTTCTAATTCTGAATAACCAGAGACAGGCTCTACTGAACAGACAATATCATAGGCCCTACATGTGATACCAATAACACCTCTTACACCATCTCCCATGCTCACACATATATACATACATTAAGCGATGGCAAACTAGTTTTAGTTTCTATAACAACTTTAAGCTTTAAGAGGGAACAGGACACATTTGGCTGTTAGCAAATAGCTATTCGCTCGGCCAAGATGTATCCGACGTATATGAAACTTGGCAAAGATGTCAATAAAGCATTCATGAACGTTGACACACAATATGACTACAATCAAAGATTTTCAAAATTTCGTTAAAGAAACAGAAAATAATCAGGAATATAGTTTTTAGTTTTTAACAAAATCAAACTTCGTGGAAACTAATTTATTTTTTATAAATAATTTTAAAACAAAGTTTAAAAATATTTATACATTATAATAAATTTTTTAAACATGAATATATTACTTATACTCACTCAGCTCTTGGGTTAGGAATGTGTAAACGGTGACTTTCGAGCCGTCCTAGCAACGAGGCATTTAATAAATTCTGAAGTTGTTCCGAATCAGCCTTGTTGATTCTTGTTCTGTCCGCGGGTGTAATCGTGCCCAGCTTGATTGATCGGTGTTTCTAATATGCCAGTCTCTAGTTGGTCATTGTTATTAATTAAATAATTTAATCTGTATTTTATAATATTAACAACTATCACTGGACTCCCACGCTAAAGCTACTTCTATCTTTTACTTTACAGTCATCTGTACTCATCAATTCCAGTGTTGGGTAAGTTTCCACAAAAAAAGAACTTTTGAGTTCCTGAAATAATAAAAGTTCCTGTTTAAAAGTTTCTTTATCAGATGGTACATAGGATTCTGGTCGCGATTTCTTAGCTGCGTCGTCGCTAGCAAATATGACAGGTTCATCAATCGAGGTAACGTCTCCTAAAAATTATATGCTTCTGTTTTTATCAACTGATTTTCTTATCTATCAGCTAAGTCCGTTTTCAGAAGTAGAGGAATGGTGGGTTTAGTCATCTCTAAGATCGAAAGGAATTTCTAACACTTTATTAAAAGTTCTTTCAAATTTGTAACTTTTGTGTTGAAAGTTGCTCAAACTAAAAAAAGGAACGCGTTCTTTTATTAAAGTTTCTACCCAACACTAACAATCCATAGTCAAACATGTTCAAACATGTTGTGAAGTGGGGAGCGCACTCGTCCCGGCGCAGATTTCCTACAACGACTAAAAAAACTAACAACAAAAAGTACCTAGTTATGCTCATTAAATTAACACAAAAAATTAAGTATTTCACTATAAATGTGTTTCATTGAATTTCCTGCAAGTCATTCGTTCAGCCGCTCGTCAGCGTCATTTTCACTAAGCAGATGTGAATATGCAACTCACCATGTTATTAACGTGTGATCACAGGAATACGATTATTTGCAACTATTATGTTGATTGTGGAACGACGGAAATCACCCACAATGACAAACGTTGGTTTACTTAAATACTTATTTCTGACGACTTGAACAAGTTCAAACGAAATTAAACTTTTTATATTATTGTCGCTTCCTACGTTTACTTGCATTTCACTCAAGACAATGTGGTCAAGCCGGAAAGCATGTTAAACATACAAACATGCATGATACAGATCGGAAAACAATCTCAAACCTTGATTTAGTTCACTTATTTACCGACACTTCAACAGCACATCCACAAATGTCACTGTTTTCTAAACAAATTTTCTATTTATTTATTTTTGGTACAGCATTAGTTTAGAACTTCGCTATCTGACAAAAAAAACTTATGAGAAAATCAAAAAATCACGTCTTTGTTAACCTTTAGGTCAGAGTTGTACATATTTACAACCACCTTTCAAAATCTACAAAATTCCACTTTATCATACTTTTAACATTGGTAAAAAGCTGCTTTGTTTTGTTCGGATTTAGTAGAATTTGTCCTTATTAATTTCAAAGGGTTATAAGGATTTTAATGGTTCAAAAATAAAATTGTGTATATAAACACAAAAATACACTGATTTCCGGGATGTTCCGGATATTTTGTTTGCCTGTATTAGATTCAATTTGAACATGTAAAAAAAGGAAATATGAAAATTTGCAGCAATTTATAAAATCTTGTTTTGGAATATTTCTAAACTTTGATGTGAATTTGGAATCCAAAATCAGCAATTTATAGCTAAACGACCAAAGAAAAAAAAATGTGAAACATTTTAAAATTCTTTTATAGAAAATCACGAATTTTAAATTGTAAAGGTGGAAAGCAAAATTTTGGTTCCCAGTCTCTTGCCCTATAAAGGGATAATTTGGATTTCAATAAACATCGGCTTCTTATATCAATGGTATATTTCAACTAGTCATGCAGACTTCGTGCCTGTACATTGTCGCTTGACATGACAGCTTGACATGAAAGCTTGGCATGACAGTTTGGCATGACAGCTTGACATGACAGCTTGACATGACAGCTTGACATGACAGCCGTGTAATATGCCTGTGTAAGACTTGACCCAGCCCAAGCCCAGGTTCAAAGCGTAACTATGCAGTTATAAAAACTAAAAACGTTTTGAAATCGATTTTAAATCTACGAATAAATGTAGTAATTGTCAACAAAGTTGTTGATGTAAGACTATCGGCGATTATCAATCAACAATAAAACGTTTATTTTACGTCACCGTTTCAAAACATATTATAACGTAATTTACTATTGTTTATGTTTGTGTCTGCATTTATTTACTTAGATTTATAAAGTTGTCCTCTTTTGTGAATCAGTTTTTTAACTGATTAGCATAGACGTTAAAGAAAGAAAGAAAGAAAGAAAGAAAGAAAGAAAGAAAGAAAGAAATATAGGACTCATTTTAATCCTGTCAAATTAGAATTGTTGGAGGAAAAAATTGCGATGTCGCTGAATTTTTGCAGAGACCTTTCTCAAAGGATACTTATCAACATACTAAAACTCCCCTACAATCGGACTGGAGCTTCGGCCGCCATATTGGAAAATGGTGGCCAAAAAGTGTTTGTTATCGAATATATCCAAATTGGTTTGAGATAGACAAAATATCTCAATGGCAAAAATATTCCCCATTTAATTCCCTACAAAACAGGTGTCGTCTATAGTTTTGGTAGGGGCAAAGGTTACGTCACAAAACCGTGGTTTATATGTTGCTTATTGGAGTACCAGCTTATTTCCAAATTTTCACGCCCAGCGTCAAACAATGCCCGGTAAATCCGTAAGAAATCGATTTAAATACAAAAGGACTTTTTTACGGGGTTCATGAAAGCTTCCATTAGTATTTAAAAAAATCAGGTCTGCGAAATCGAATTTTGCATTTACCGGAATTTGTTTTTTTCCGTTGTTGGCATTTCCTCAAAAATGCCATATTTTACTGTCCATTATTAAGCACTAAATAGCATTGGACGAAAAATTCTTTCTATAATGGAGTTCACATCGACTGTTCAGTGGACAACAAATTCGCATTTTGTACAACCCTTAGAAAGGGTTCCAACTGAACAATGCTTCAGAGTGCTTGGTATCAAAGTGAACCCCATTGTGCAAAAGACGAATACCGTCTCTAAACTAAAAGTGAAGTTGATAAGCCTTATCTCTATTTTAATAAATTCATTGTCTTATTTACATTTTTCTAAGCATTTTCGTTTTTTGGAGAAGTGTTTATCTTCGTTTTTAAGGAAATATCCGATTAAATCATATCAAAAGTTTATGTTATTTGTTTTGCAATTCCGCTTAGAATTGAGCTACAATTTCGATTTAAAAACATTTTAGGCCTTGTTTTGACTTGATGAATTGAATAAACTATATATATAATCAGTAAATGAAAAAAATGACACGATTTAACTATCACTTATACAAGAGACCCCACACCTGTCATCCCATTTCATCTTGGATTTTAAATTGTAAACCTGGGTAAATGGTTGTAAAATACCTCTATTATATTCGTCATGCGCCTCTCCATCCTTTCAACTTCAACAAATTCTTTTCGAAAGGGTTGTTTTTTGGCATTTGTAAAAGGTTCGCAGACTGTATAAATTAATGTATTGTGTAAAACTCAATCACTGGCCAGTAATGTAACTAATATTATTTTAATCTTATCATTTAATTATTGATGAGTCGAGTAAAAATTATACTACACACACTGTCTAGCCTGCCTTTTTCCGGTTATTTGAGTTTTTGAAAGGCGATTTTAGCATCAGTTTCATTCAAAAGTGTGTATTGAATATTCGACGAATTACAGAATAATAACTAATTATTAACTTGTCTAGAGGAGTAGCGGTATGCTACACGAATGACTAAGTACCCTTCAATAGTTTATAAACCACTGCAGAACCCATGTGTTGATTTCATATTTCTGTTGTACTGCGTTCCACGTTTGAATCCAGGATGTTATTTCCCTCTTGTTTACACCGTTATCCATGAGTATATAGGCATATAATAATTTAATTTAGTTGTCCTTTGTAAATCAGTTTTTATAACTGCATAGGATAGACGTAAAATAAGTAAATACGTTGCCAAGTTATTTTGCGAACAAATCTTAATATTTGTTAAAAATTAAAATTAAAAACACCCACAGAACCATCTTTTGACAAGGAATTGATTAACATACGTTATAATTATGAAAACGTTAAAATAACGCTTGTTATAATGCAATGGCATATGCATGGTTGTTTTCAGTACCTTTTCTCGAGTTGGAATTTAAATGAAGACGGGCTGAGTGGCTGACAGCAGTAAACCAATATTCTATTGAAACCTTCGTCAACCCTTCAGCTATGATTGGCAACATTTAGGGTCTTGAAAAAGACCAATGTCGAGTGTGGCCCTAGGTTCCTCCACTGAATTGTCGGCGTGAATGCCATTATATGCACATTGAAATGACTTAAATAATGATCCGATTACAACCAAAGTTTAAATCCAATATGGCTGATAATTCCTAATATTCACAATATGAATACTGTTTTCGTGCTGTTTTTACACTCTTTTTGTTAGATAATTCACTTTGATGTTGTGGATATTAGGAATTAGCAGCCATTCTGAATTTAAACTTTGGTTGTAATCGGATCATTATTTGAGTCATTTCAATGTGCATAGCAAGAATTTTTCATCCAATGCTATTTAGTGCTTAATAATGGACAGTCAAAAAGGGCATTTTTGAGGAAATGCCAACGATGGAAAACCCAAATTTCGGTAAATGCAAAATTCGATTTCGCAGACCTTATTTTTTTAATTACTATAATGGAAGCTCTTATGAACCCTGTAGAAGTCCATTTGTTTAAATCGATATCTCGCGGATTTATCGGGCATTGTTTGATGCTGGGCGTGAAAATTTGGAAATAAGCTGGTACTCCAATGAGCAACATATAAACCACGATTTTGTGACGTAACCTTTGCCCCTACCAAAACTATAGATGGCACCTGTGTTGTAGGGAATTAAATGGGGAATATTTTTGCCATTGAGATATTTTATCTGTCTCAAACCAATTTGGAGATATTCGATAACAAACACCTTTTGGCCGCCATTTTCTAATATGGCGGCCGAAGCTCCAGTCCGATTGTAGGGGAGTTTTAGTATGTTGATAAGTATCCTTTAAGGAAGGTCTCTGCAAAAATTCAGCGACATCGCAATTTTTCCTCCAAACGTCAATATACGATCTTATTTGACAGGATTATTTGGCAGTTAGCAAATAGCTATTCGCTCAACCAGGAAGAATCCGACGTATATGAAACTTTGCAAAGCTGTCAATAAAGCATACATGGACTGCCCTGCAGTCACAGATTTTACCAACTTTGTCTTAATCAACAAGGAGAAAAATCACGAATATGAATATCGTCAATTTTGGACTTTTTAACAAAATCAAAATTCGTGAAATTTTTTTTTTTTTAGAAATAATTTTAAAACAAAATTTGGAAATGTG
This sequence comes from Sweltsa coloradensis, assembly GCA_024449915.1. Taxonomy (NCBI): domain Eukaryota; kingdom Metazoa; phylum Arthropoda; class Insecta; order Plecoptera; family Chloroperlidae; genus Sweltsa; species Sweltsa coloradensis. The sequence goes on from JAMZAV010004416.1 coordinate 31,633, forward strand.
TTACTGCAGAGCCCTATAATTCCACACTTGTGACATATGTTCAAAATTTCAAACACCTGTGGTGTCAGTCGGCCGAGCGAACTTCTATTTGCCTAAAACGCATGTCCTAAACTCTCTTAATCCAAATACCTGTAAAACGTATAGTTTGTATATTGAAAGTGATTATTTGAAGTGCATTATAAAAGCAGGGACGGGACGAGGTATTGTCTCACCGAACACCTTGACCCCAGACTACACCAGCGGTTTCCTCTAGAGGTCGAGAACTAGTCGGCCCAGAATGGAGACCCCAAGGTCACTGATATGTTTTAGTAGATTAGGTGACCTTTGAACGAAAGAGAGATCGATTGTGTCACAAGACACTGCGAGCATCATAAACAGGCCACCTACACTATGTAGTGCAGACACTCGGCGATCTGTTTCCATTCGTCATAATTATATCATTTCATTATACTAGGCCGCTTCGCTAACGCTTTTTCCAGTCGCGTTGATGGATGAGCTTTTTAAAAAAAATTGTAAAAGTACGATTTCTATGAGAAATATTTCTTCAAATTTCTCTTAAATCATAACATATATAATATCAGTGATTTTCAACGTTCCCATAAAGTTTCATCACGATCGGAGTAGCCGTTTGCCAATAATATCACGAAAATATCTCATTTTAAAAATAATAAAAATCGTTAAAGAACGATTATCATAATAAATATTTAATCGATTGTACCCAAAAACATGGCAATTCTAAGTTCAGAGATTTCGAAGATCCCCTCAAATTTTAATCAAGATCGCATAAGCCGTTTGCCCGGTAGAGCGCGAAAAAACAGACAAAAATACAAAAATATAAATAATAACACACTAGCCAAAATTTTTGAGGGGTGAGTGAAATTGAAGTTTTCGCTTCGCTCATCCAATTATGTCATATCATCATTAGAGATACGTGAAAATAGTGTTTTGTGAATAGATGCTACAAAGCACTATTTTTTTCAATTAAAACTATGGTTTTCCAGTTCTGTTATTTTATTTTACATAGTACCAATAATTTGTTTACACACTTTTATCCATATGATATTAATTCAAACTTGGTGACATAATTTAAAATACGAATATGAAAAAAACTTCATACACAATATTTTGAAAGTGGCCAAAAAATAGATGCTACAGACGCTATAAAATGACAGTTGAAAATAATATATACAAGTATCTCAACTCATCATATCATATCAAATAATATATAGAAACTTGACAATAATCACCTACAATGCGTAAAAAAGCAATTCTTTGGGCCACGAAATATTCAACATTCTTCTATTGTTAATTGGTACCTATTACCAAATCAATTCTTACTACTTTATTAACATTATTTTATTTAAACAAAAATAATTATGCGAAAGAACTGAAAAATATGAATCCCACGCATACATATTAATTAAAATGTAATAGTTCTGCATATTCTATTTTGCCAAACATTTCAAGGATGTAATAACGGGGCAGTGTACGTTTATGAATGAAGAATGCGCAAATGTAGAAGGGTACATAAGCTTGGCCCTTCTTTTAGATCTCAATACTTTTGAGTGCAAGGATTGGCTGTATTGTTACAAGTGTTTTGTATGCGTGGGATTATTCCACCTGAGGTGGCTCAGGTAAAAAGCGCTAGACTCAGAGTCTGAAGGTCCTGGATTTAATCCTGACTATTTTCTTTTAGGTGATCTTCATTCCTAAGTGCAAGGGATCGAGTCCTCTGAAACCGTCCTTGGACATCCCTTCACAATCGAATAAAGCTTCCAAATACCTAGTTTGGCATGCATTGAACCGTAGGCATGTTACCCTCGAGAAATTAAAACAAAAAAAACAAAAACAAATTATGTATTTGTGTCACACAAAGGTTTTCACGTTCTCAGCAGTTCTAAGGTATTATGCATTTCTTAATAACAACAACGAAATAATTCAAGTCCTATTGTTGTTTTGTCAATTAAAATATAACATCTTCGTATTCCCATAGTTGCATTTTACGAAACACGAAGACCCATGGGTGCAACATGCATCTTCACCAAGGCTGACAGAGACCTTGTCCCCCCCCCCCCGACCGATCCAGTAGCGATAAGTAGATACGTCTCGTTTCATTAATTTATTCTGTGGTTAACAATTAATAAAGTCAATCTTATTATCAACATTCAAGATTCAAGATTCAAGATTCAAAATTCAAGATTCAAGATTCAAGATGATTTAAGATTAAAGATTCAAGATTCAAGATTCAAGATTCAAGATTTAAGTATCAAGATTCAAGGTTCAAGATTCAAGCTGTTAGCACTAGGATCAGTAATATTACAGTTTTTAATTCTGACCCTAAGTCTTGTCAGAATATGCTGCGCGAACTTTCATTGTCGCCAGGCATCAATAATTGGTTTTAAAGAAACCGCACATAAATGTTACTTAGGCGGGGAGCAAAATTTTTGAGAGTGCATGAATCATGAATGTATACTCATCTCGATCTGCACTGTTATGGGTTGTGGTAGGTGTAGCTGAGCGAGCGGTCTGCAGAGCAGCTTCTGAAGCATCGCCGGTCGCTTTGGTAAGGTCGTTTTGATCTAAGGGTTGAATTTCCCGGGTCAGCTGTTGAAACGAGTAAACGTTCCTCGAATTTCCGCCGAGCGACTCTAGCCAAGGATTCCAGGTCCAGGCCTAATATGGTAGCAAATGGCAATCCACGACCAGCCACATCGTGTGAAAATGAAACATTTGCCTCTACATCCAAAACACCTTCCACCGCATAGAAAAGCAACGTATTTTTCTTCACAGAAAGTGCTCAAATTTACGTAACCAGCTAGTCCACCGCAAGCATCCTGAAGTCTCAAGACCATAATCTCAAACGGGTGTAGCCCATTTTTTGAACTCGTATTGTAGAAGAAGTATAGGTAACGGAATTTTATGTACGAACCTGTGTTTTATCACCGTCGCCACTGAAATACCGGTGGATTGGAATATAGCAGGGTATTTAGTTCTTTATTAGGGTTAAATACATTGAGAAGTTGAATGAAATAAGTAACCATTTGTAAGATTTGGTATGCTACATAGATACTGCTATACCCTCGTCTGCTATATATCATTGTCTTTTCTGTATTTTGTAACTCACTGCCCTGTGAATCTGCAAGGTCTCATGAATACAACACCAGTGATGGAAGAATTTGATTGATCAAAAAAAGTTAACATTTCAGCCTACGGCGGGGATCGAACTGAGGACCTTCTGTATTGGAGAGTGACTAACCTAACCACAGGACCAACGAGACACACAAAAATATTATATTCTTTTCTTTATGAATTGGCCACATACAGCATATAATGCGATTTAACAGTGACCAGTATAACAACTGATGATTATCAACGATGGATGATGATGAAGAAAGGAGGAGGGGAAACCCGGTACCGGCACGTAGCCTACTCCTTTCAAAAAGTACCAAGAGGACCAACTGCTTTACCTCCCATCCGAAAGAACGGTGTAACTTTTGACAGTCGTATAGGTTCCTCCACTAACCCGGACTGCCGAGCAGACGTCGAGGAGGACGAAGCTGACACACAAGGTTTCGAACCCTCGTCTGCTCTAGCCAGCGATTTACGTGTGTTTCAAGGCAGTGCGTTCACCCACTCAACCCCTGACCACGCCCGATGTTGCTTAACTTCGGTGTTCGAGTGAGAACCGGTTAAATGACCGTGGCTTAACCGCTGGCAAATCACCTTAAATAACAGTGACAATCATTCCTTCTAGCCTACGAGGAAAATAAAAAGTTTAATCTCGATAAATTTACTTTAAACCCTTCTAATCTTGGTTGGTAACAACAGCGCCTGACTTTGAACAACACGCGGTGACCTCACAGTGTTATCACTCTCGTGTCAGAGTTCACGGGCTACAATGATAACAGGCCTAGAAACATATATGGTCAATATCATTGAGATTGAGTTTTAATTTTTTTTTTGAATTTGTATTATTAATTTTTATGAAATCTGTTGTTTTGTTTCCATAAAAATGTGTAAAATAGATGTATTAAATTAATTTCTGCACATGTCGGATATTGCGGGAGCTATAAAGGAATCATTTTGAATATTGGTATAAGTGTGGGAAAAGTGATTACAAATAAACTTTCAGATATTCAGATATATTGTTTTATTCAGATTGTGCAGTAAAGAATACACAAGTAAACAATAAAGCACAAGACTGTTGGTCGCTTCCCTAGCGTTGCTGACTCTGAGGGCTCTGCGAGTGTTGGAGACTCTTAGTGCGTCGCTCCCTCTCGAACTGAAGCTCTTCCCCGGCTATCTGAGCTGGGGGTGATACTGGGGGTGGTCGTGGTGGTGGGCCCTAAAAATACAATATATGTTACGTTTATAATTTTAATTGGTTCAACACTTTTATTTGGATTGTATGGGGAATTTCCTAGTATATTTTTTCTTTCTCATTTAATTGACTGTGGATAAATCTTTTGTTTATGAAAAACCTTCATTTCCTGCAACATAAGCTAGACATTCTTAATGTTTATTTGATCAATAATGTATCACAGTCACTTCTTACGTAAGTGTTTCAGTATGTAATCTTTATTAGCATCACAACATACACCCCACACGTACAATACACCAGCAGGTGACGTTTACACAATGAGTCATGCACAACTTGAGATCGAGCAGATTCTACGTACAAACTGTTATTCTGACTTGTGGTGCTCGGCTCGAGCAGGATTCCTCCTTTAAAAACAAACGTCATTTTAAACACAAAAAGAAATCCCTTAGAGATATTGATATGGTTTCATATAGTTTTCACTGAACGTATGTTAGAAGAAAGTGAAAATTAAAAGCACGTATTAAACCATATTTTTGAACGAACAACCATTAATGAATTAAACCAAATATCTTTACAGAACAACATATTGGAATAACTCACCAGTAAATTCAATAGTTCTCTGTTCCTCCAGGGGCTGGGCCAAGGTGACGTGGGAGACCACGCACTTTAAGACCTTGCCGTTGTGTTGGGGTTGCAGCTGTAGTGTGAGGGTCTGCTTGATAGCCCCCGTCATCCAGGGCCACCTCCACTCGTCCTCAGCTGTGGCTTGTGTGTTGTCGATAACATCCTCGCGGACGACAGTGTCGCCCAGGACCCAGGAAATGTTGGCGACAGGGCGACTCTCCAGCACCTCACAGGTGGCCGTGACGTTGTCTCCCGTGTAGTCCAGGCGTAGAGTTGGTGCAGTGGGGAGACCTAAGGCAAAACATGCCTTGACTGGGAGAAAACACTGAGGAACTTGTTTCTTAATTGTTTAGAAAAAATGCACAACGCTACATGGGCTCCGTTGGCTTTTCTAAAAAGTGCCCAATATTTTTTTTAAAAATTGTTTCAATGCTGTTCTTATTTAAATAAATGGTTAAAGGGGCTAAAAACCCAAAAAATTATTTTTTACCACGTGATCTATAGCACAATACTACAATAAAATGACAGTTTAAAAAATTATATCTTGTAACTGTGATTTAACACGAATTTTTTTATTTTTTTTATTCAGAAATTTGCTAAAATTGGTGTTTTGGGAAATTTCTAAAATCGGCTATAACCTGCTTCTTTTTGTCCACTTAGATACTAGAGTATAGTAGCAATATAAATTGCCCCTTTATAACATCTGTCTAACTGTGCCCAAATATACCCTCAAACAAGCAAAAATATGCATTACAAAATCATACCCCATCTTGGTAATCAGCATATTTTGACCAAACCACTTGTCCAAATTACAAAACAAAATATAGATGATTTACAGAAAAGACTGTAAAGTACGTCAATAATGGCCAAAGTATTTAGGGATCAAAATCCTCTAAGGTCGCGGGGCATAAAGATCGTCCCCATGTTATTTCTTATGGGAGATTTTTGCCGATGGGACCTAGCTTGAAAAATGTCATTTTTGACAATTTTTTGGGTGGTCATGGTGGCCCCAATAATTTTTCTGATAACTGCTAAATTCATTACTAGTTAGCCTGAATGAAATATATTTTTTGAGTTTAGCGGTTAAATACAACTTTAAGATGAAGCTTTTAGCACAATGTTATCATTCATCATTACGCGCGTCCTTGTTAAGAAGTTTCTCGTCTCGGCGCAGGGCTGTGCGCAGTGTACAGCGCAGTGAGGGGAAGCAAGGCGGGGAAGATAGAGGGGGGGGGAGAAACCATGTGTGTCGGATCGTGCATCGCAAACAGAAGGCTATAGTCATTGAAAGACAAGTTTTAAGATTTTCAACATCAAGATTATCTTGAGAACGGTTCGGCCGGACTAGCGAGCTGCTTAGAGGGAATCAAACAAATGGCCTACTATTAAACTAGACTAGGAAGCTTCGCAAACGGTTTTTTTAGTCGCTTTGATGGATGAACTTTTTTGTAAGTTTTTAGTTGGCGTGGGACCACTTTGTCTTTGGAAGTTCTTTGTAAATGCATTGAAGGTGATTGTTGTCAGTTTATATTGTTACTTATCAATTTATATTATAAACCTTAAAAAAATCATATTAAAACCTTTATTCTATGGATGTTGGCTAACTTTTTCAACTTTTTCTTTCAAAAAGCAATCATCAGCATTACTTTAATGTCTTTATAAAATATGAACGTTGTAGCCCACCGTTTGGTCAGATCGGCCTAAATGTCAAGAAAATATCGCACTTAAAATCGAAAAAATCGTAAAAGTACTATATTCATGAGAAATATTTCTTCGATTGTACCCAAAAACAATACACCTTTAAGTTTAGAGATTTCGAAGGTCCCCTCAATTTTCATCAAGTTTGGATATGTCGTTTGCTTGGTAGAGAGTTTACAACAGACAGAAAAAAAAAAAAAACAAAAAACAAAAACACCAAGCTAAATTTTGGGGGTCAGTGAAATTGAAGTCTTCGCTTCGCTCATCCAATAAAGTCAAAGCAAACACACAAGGGAAGACTTGGTTTAAAAGAGCTAGCCACAAGTTCAGTGCGGTGTCTACCTGCAGATGTCGCATGGTCGCCAACAAGTTCAGTATCTCGCTGCTAGGGAGGGGTAGATACAAACATGTAGAGTAGGATCTGACAACGAATGCTACTTCAGTACAAAACATTGCATTGTTTATTCGCTTTGCATTGCTTTATTAACGCATATGTCGAATCTGAAATAATTATTGACTGAGAATGGTGTTGAAAGGTGTGAAAGTTGCTACTTAATCGTGTGTTCCAAGGTACAATGTCGCGATCTGCAGAGAATGCAACAAGTTATAATTAAGTAAGATGTGAACTATGTGAAGCCTGTTTTTAAACATATTTTATAATGGATAACTTCTATACAACAATGACTGATCGTGATTGATTATTTGTTCTGAATGATAGTCATACATCTTACAATTGACAGCCATAGGTCTAAATTAGCAAACACTTGAACTTTGATAAGTTCACAACCAACAATAATAGAGGCTCCTTAGCCTACAAAATGTCATAGCGCAAATCGGTTGACACCAGCGTGTTAAGACGGTTAATCTTGTATCCAAAAACACCTCAGTTGACACAAACGGTTGAAAATAAAGTAAAACAGGTGCCAGTTTGAACCAGTTTTTATCACTTTCGGAAATGTAATTACTCACTATTTAAGTTGTCCATTCAAGACTCGGTCGGTGCAATAGACGTTTAGACAAAATCGCTTCACCCGCACTAACGTGGCTCTGCCTGATAATCTTGCAATACCTGTTTAATTGAGTTTTTAAGTCTTCGACCCACAAAATAATAAACAGGTTTTTATAATAAACGTGTAATAGGTTTCTGCTCCCGGTGATGTTGCCTCGAGACACGGAATTACGTTAATATTACAATAAATTAACTTTCCTAGCAAATATTTATCAATACCAAAAATAAATACAATGATAATGTTGGGCCAAGTAAATCTGGTTGACCTTAATAAGTTAAAGCTACATCTTGACTCACGTGCCACGAAGAGCGCTGTGTATCTGTGGTCAATGCTATATCTTCTGGAAGATTCAATCCAACCAATAACTGCGTTGTCCTTTTCGGTGATGTTGGTAAGAAGGAGGCCACACTCTCCGCTCTCTAGTCCGGCCCCGAGGTAGAGGTGCCGGCCGGTGCTGTCGCTAGACCCGGCTCCCTCATCGAAATAGAGAAAACTCGACAGGGAGAACCAGCACTTGTCCAGCGGCTCTCCCGCCTTCATCAGTATCCTCGCCTCCCCGCCCGGGAGGACGACCTGCTCTGTCGGTGTAGTCAGGTTGTTTGGGAGGTGGCCATACACGTCTGTAACAAGGGAGAAACACATTCCGTGTTGTTGTCACTCAGACTAGACCGGGTCAACACTGTCTAGTGTTCAACTCCAGCCAACCATGTCGGACCAGGAAACATTCTCGTTGATATCAGAGTGAGAGTTTTAACACTTGTTGCTTGGCTCACTTTCTGGCTCAACAACAACAACAACAACAACAACAACAAGTACCGAGCCGAGTGGGGGAGAGGGTCGCCTGCAGCATGTTGTGTGTGGGGTATCTCGCTAGCACAGAGTAAGTGTGGGCAATGCGATACAAGGAAAACATCTACTACACCGAGAGTAAATCGGAAAATTTAGTTGAGACGTGGAAAATGATTTCTCTAAAACTGCTTCAAACTGGTTCAAACTGGTCCCATTTTCACTAAATTCTTTACCGTTCGCGTCACATACACAATCTGAGTGTTTTTAGAGACGGGATCGACCATCTGAACACGATGGCGAGAAAGGTTTTGCGCTAGGACCAAAAACCCTAGATTTGGCATAGTAAAAATCTGTTTTTACCCAAATTAGAGTCTAAACGTAAGTCAAAGTAATTTTTTTAATTTTTTATTCGTATTCTCTCTTCACAATCGATTATGTCGAGAAAATAGTTTTTTATTTGGACAATATTGGTGTAGCCGGTCAAAAAACGGTTTTTACCATGTCAAATATATCGCTCTTGTCCTAGATAAAAACGGTTGACACGAACGTGTTAAGACGGTCGTTCCCGTCTCTAAAAACACCTCGAACGGAGAGTGTGACACGATCGGTTGAAAATAAGGTAAAACCTATGCTGGTTTAAACCAGTTTTTATCAGTTTCGTAAAAGTTACTTTTCACGTTTCAACTTGTCAGTTCGGGACCCTATTTCCTGTGCAATATATTTTTTCCGAATACTATCTCAACTCCCGCACTAACTCTGTACTTGGGAGATGCTACACATGGTGCCCTGGCTCTGCCACACAAGACCCTCGACCCACAACAACTAAACCATTTGAAAACCTCATTTACCACATGTTCCCTGAACCAGCGGATACTCTGTCTCTACTGTGACGTGGTCGAGGTTTCTTGTATTATTCCGTCCTAGGTTGTGAGGGTGGGTGGACGTGTCTCACATCCCGTGTTGTTACAGATACTATACTGTGTAAGACTGTGTTCAACTCACTGTGAGCAAATAAGTCGGTCCAGGCGTAATTCCAGCCTCCGCTCTCCGCTCGGACGCGGCATGCAACCATCCATGTCTTGTAGCCCATCACCAGCAGCGAGACCCCGCAGTCCCCGGCCCCCAGACCCCGGCCGCTGTAGCTGTAGTTGGTTAGGTACCCAAAAAAGTCCAGGTGGGCAGGGTCGGCCTGGGACTGAGGGCCCCGACTCAGCTCCAACAGCGGACCTGGCTCGTACCTCTCAAAATCCCACCACCTGACCTGACACCCGGCGAGGGCCACGTCAGCTGAGCAGGTGAATGAGACAGTCTGGGCGGTCTCGTTAACACGCAGGTTGTCTGGCCTGATGTTGAGGTTCAAGGACGCGACACCTAGAGATTTGAAATTAGAGGTTGTGAGACTGATGTTGTCCAAACTTATTTCACATTTTTATTTGTCATATTACATACAAAACAAAAATACTGAGCATACAATATGACAAAAAATAAACTCAAATACAGAATATGACTTAAATGTGGGTTGTAACAGACAATAACTACAAAATATTAAAATAAGGTGACAATACAGACCAAAAACCCAAAATGAACACACAAAAAAGTTTATATAAATACCATTGTTGCCTGACACATAAAGTTTGTTTGTGAAACGTAAAAAATTAAGAGTAAACATATTTTTAGAAGTCAAAAGGTGTCAGAAAGAAGATGTGATTTTAGGTATGTTTTAATTTGTGTAATGGTAGACAATGTTTTGGTAACCAGCCAGTGTGTCCCCACTGGCCGGGCGGACATAGAAACACCGCCCAACCGATCCAGCGTCTAACCAACTTGAGAAATGTTGCAAGTTTAATGAGTTCTGAATACATGGTACAGCACTGCAAGCACTGCACAGACCACCGATACATTGATTATAATATAAATAATTCACCTTGTGCAGAAACAGCGAGGGCTTATTTCTAGACCCACAATTTACACAATTCTAGAACTACAATATTAAACAACTCGAGAGCGGGGTTTGAACCCGGGTGTCGGGTTTACCAAATCTTATATCTAAACATAAGACAGCTTTGTGCAACAACACTACAGCAACATGTTCTTGCAGTGGACCTGTGCAGATAAACTTGTCATTCTCAAACATTTATATAGATCTGTTTAATATAATTTAAATAATTATATGTTAATATTATATTGACAAAACATTGATGTGTTCCTAGAAATAATAAAACTTCAACATATATACTGTTGACATGATAGAAAGCATTATAAGGTTTACCTTGAAAATGAGTTAATGTAGCAGATTTGTAGAAATGTAAAATAGAGAAATATTATTTAGATTTGTCGGTTAGGTCTTTCGGGAATCTCTCGCATAGTAAGAATTGTTAATACTTAAATTCAATTCGGAATTTAAATTCTAAAAGAGTCAGAGTTACTTACGGACGATTTGAAGTCCTGCCATTATTAGCACGGCGACCACTAACTTGTACATGTTGATAGAGAATTAACTGGGCTGAGAATGATGGGAGAGATAACAGCTCTGGGCTGAGAATGATGGGAGAGATAACAGTCGTCGGTTTTATACAACCAGCCGTGAGCAACACCACGTCAGCAGACTTGGAAGCAAGAGACAAACAAGATGTCCGTCGTCCAATTGCAAACACCCAACACACGGTCCAGCTATGGCGTGTTGTGTCAAGGCCAATACACGCTCGCCGAGTATACTCAGATGCAAAGTTCATCTCAAGATGAAAGACCTTGCGTGGCGTAAGGAGATCAGATCAAAGGTCAAAATGTCATTGATAAGACTGATTGGGAGCGTAAAGTGAACTGTTCCTTTAGGACACCACAATTATAAAAAGTTTTTGATTAACACACATCACTTTAATATTTTAATACAATTCAAAATATTAACAATTCCACCTACGGGAGTGTTTCTTGACTAACCAAATCGAGAGATAAACCCTCGCTCATACCTGCGTAAGGTAATGTCATTATAAAAATGTTTGTTTGGTCAGTTCAAAGGAAACAGATATTCGTTGCTGTACTGTTCCATCCGTTGGGATCTATAATGCAACTACAATTCAGAAGTTAAAGAGTTACCGTCTCGGTGGTCAAGTTGGCTACGGCGCCTACCTGCAATGTGGGAGACTCGGGTTCGAACCCCAATCGGTATGGATTTTTTCCCACAATTCCACCTATGGGAGTGTTTCCTGACTTAACGAATCGAGAAAAGCGACAAGTTGATCCGTCTCGTTTTATTAATTTATTCGGTGGTTTACAATGAATAAAGTCTATCTTATTATCAAGAATCAAGATTCAAGATTCAAGATTCCAGATTCAAGATTCAAGATTCAAGATTCCAGATTCAAAATTCAAGATTCAAGATTCAAAATTCAAGATTCAAGTTTCAAGATTTAAGATTAAAGATTAAAGATTCAAGATTCAAGATTAGGGAAACACACTTTAAAAAAATAATAACTTAGGGAAACACACTTTAAAAAAATAATAACACTCCGTAGAAAGTAGTACAAAATAACAATTTAACATTCATACATACAATTATTTAAAACCAATAAACAAGCAATATACTTTCGCCAAACAAATATATTCATTCATCTTCTTAGTCTCCCAAATGAATAAAAATATGCTTTGTTTATTACAACCTTGGGATCCACAGGCTTGTGTTTCGTATAACAACACAGATTAGTAGTTTGTGGCTGTAGTGTGGGCGAGAGCCTGTCACTCTGGAGGTGTTGCCATTGAGAATATAGTGTTGTTAGAGACCCGACCATAGTGGTTATGGTCTACATCTAGGGAAACGCCAAAGTCGTTGTTAAACGAGTAAAGCCAAGTGTAGAGTACCTGGAAACATTCCCATTTCCTCCCCTATACCTAAGGCTAGATCTAGCCCAGTATGGGGAATGATACCGGGTTCTCAACACAACACATGGCTCACTCACTCGTTTAACGACTTTGGCGTTTCCCTAGTTTTAATTGAACATTAAAAATGCGAATCGTGTTTTAAACGTATAAGCGTGAAACATTAACAAATTTTCAAGATAAAACAAAATCACCTAATTTTTATTTCCCCTTTTAAACACCCCTCAAAAAAATAATATCAGTGTGTAAAAATATAAGAAAGTTTGAACTAACGGGCATAATACCCCAGCCCTCCGTGCGGTAGGCTAAATGCTTATACCACTAGGCCATGCCGGCCAGGTAAATCTCGTCCCGCTACCTGCTACTAAACAAATATTATCTATATTTAAAAAAATCACATTTTTATTGATTGTAGGGTTGAATCTCAATGGATCTAGCTGATTTTGTTAACAGTTCTCAGCAAACTGGTACCGGATGACTGTTTAAATTTCAGCGCAATCTGTTCAGCGGTTCGGCTGATTTTCGACGCATAGACAGACAGACAGACAGACACACAGAATCACAGAAAAAGAGCCGTTTGAGTTGAATGGAGACACTCAGTCGCTCCGCTCCCTCGTTTTATTAGAACTAGGGAATCGCCAAAGTCGTTCTTAAACGAGTGAGTGAGCCATGTGTATAGTACCCAGTATCATTCCCCATACTGGGCTAGATCCAGCCTTGGGTAAATGGGAGGTAATGGAATGTTCCAGGGTACTCAACACTTGGCTCACTCACGCGTTTATCAACGACTTTGGCGTTTCCCTAGTTATTTAAATTGAACATTTTAAATGCGAAACGTGTTCGAAACGTAAAAGTGTGAACCATTACCAAATTTCCAAGATAAAACAAAATCACCTCATTTTTATTTCCCATTTAGCAACCCTAAAAAATAATATGTGGGTGAAAGAATTTCAAAAAGTTCGAACCAACGGGCATCGAACCCCGACCCTCCGTGCGGTAGGCTAAATGCTTACCACTGGGCCATGTCAGCCAGGTAGATCTCTTCCCTCTAGCTACTACTAAACAAATAATATCGATATTTTTAAAAATCACATTTTTATTTATTGTAGGCTTAAATCGCTGTGGATCTAGCTGATTTTTGTTAACAGTTCTCAGTAAACTCGTACCAGATGTCTGTTTAAAATTTCAGCGCAATCTATTCAGCGGTTCGGCTGATTTTCGAAGTATAGACAGACAAACAGACACACAGAATCACAGAATGAGAGCCGTTTAAATTAAATGGAGACACTCAGTCGCTCCATTCCCTCGTTTAACTAGGGAAACGCCAAAGTCGTTGTTAAACGAGTGAGTGAGCCATATGTTGAATACCCGGTATCATTCCCCATACTAGGCTAGATCCAGCCTTTGGTATAGGGGAGGAAAGGGGATGTTCCCGGGTACTCAACACTTGGCTCACTCACGCGTTTAGCAACGACTTTGGCGCTTCCCTAGTTATTTTAATTGAACATTTAAAGTGCGAAACGTGTTCAAACGTATAAGCGTGAAACATTAACAAATTTCCAAGATAAAACAAAATCAACTAATTTTTATTTCCCATTAAGCACCCCTCAAAAATAATATGTGGGTGTAAAATATCAAAAAGTTCGAACCAACGGGCATCGAACCCCGACCTCCGTGCGGTAGGCTGAATGCTCACCACTGTGTCATATCAGCCACGCAGTTCTCGTCCCGCTAGCTGCTCCTAAACAAATAATATCGATATATTTAAAAATCACATTTCATTTATTGTAGCTTAAATCGCTATGGATCTAGCTGATTTTGTTAACAGTTCTCAGTAAACTTGTACCGGATGTCTGTTTAAAATCTCTGCTCAATCTATTCAGCGGTTCGGCGTGATTTTTGACGTAAGACAGACAGACAGACACACAGAATCACAGAATGAGGGCCGTTTGAGTTGAATGGAGACACTCAGTCGCTCCGCTCCCTCGTTTAAAAACGAGAGGTCGTGACATTTTGACTACTAGGGAAACGCCAAAGTCGTTGTTAAACGAGTGAGTGAGCCATGTGTTGAGTACCCGGTGTCATTCCCCATACTGGGCTAGATCCAGCCTAAGGTATATGGGATGAAAGGGGATTTTCCCAGGTGCTCAACACTTGGCTCACTCACTCGTTTAACAACGACTTTGCGTTTCCCTAGTTATTTAAATTGACCATTCTAAATGCGAATCTTGTTCAAACGTATTAGCGTGAAAAACATTAACAAATTTCCAAGATTAAACAAAATCAACTAATTTTTATTTTCCATTTAACACCCCTAAAAATAATATGTGGTGTAAAAATATAAAAAAAGTTCTAACCAACGGGCATCGAACCCCAACCCTCCGTGCGGTAAGCTAAATCCTTACCACTATGACATGCCAGCCACACAGTTTCCTGTCCGCTAGCTGCTACTAAACAAATGCTACCGATATTTAAAAAATTTCATTTTTATTTACTGGGATCTAACTGATTTTGTTAAAGGGGTATTAAACCGCGTAACTCAAAACATATTTCATTCAGGCTTACTAGTAATGAATTTGGCAATTACCAGAAAAATTATTGGCGCCACCATGACCTCCCAAAAAATTGTCAAACATGACATTTTTCGAGCTAGGTCCCAGCGGCAAAATTCTCCCATAAGAAATAACATGGTGACGATCTTTATGCCTTGCATAAACCTAGCTCGAAAATAGCCCAGTTTGATAATTTTTGGGGAGGTCATAGTGGCCCCAATAATTTTTCTGTTAATTGCTAAATTCATTACTAGTTAGACTGAATGAAATATTTTTTTTACTTTAGCGGTTAAATATTTATAGCTGCTGGACAAGGAACGCGCCGAACATCAAATCACGGCTTTCCCTTAATACTAACATAAGCTCCGTGTCTTGATTAACTCCTCATTATGGATCCTAGCGCTGAAGAGCTTGGTGGAGGTGCCGGGTTCATAGCAGTGCGATTCCACAAGGATAACGTGAATGTCGCTGCGAACATATCAAGCAGTGGACTATCACGGTATCATTACAGAATCGCACTGCACGTATAGTTTATGTGTACCTTGCAGCGTGCATCCTACAAGAAGTGTTTAACCCTTTCAAAACCATGTTTTATTGGTCTGAATTAATTTATTGAAAGCAATTCATTCAAATTTCTTTTTTTCTAAGATTTGTAGTGTTTTTCAAAATAAAAACATGTTATTTAAGGAATTTTGGGAAATTTTGACTTTGAAATAATAGCTTAATTTTAAGTCAAAATTCAAAATTCAAATTTGTAATACATTCCTAAAACTAGATTCTTTCTGAATTCTTTGCATTTTTTGTGCATTTTAGTATCTCAAATAATAGCAATACATTATATTTATAAAATTTCTGGGACAAACCGTTTTTTTCTCTCCATTTTTAGCCCTTTTTTTTGCAGATTTGTATTTACAATCTTCTCTAAAAAAAATCACTTTTTCCCATTGGCATGTGGATTTTTTTTTATAATTAAAAAAAATTGGGGTCGAATTTAAAAAAAAATTATGTACCCGGATTAAATTTTCAAAGTTGATGTATATTGTTATGTGCGTGGGGTGTGAAAGGGTTATGTATGTACCCGGCACCCCCACCAGGCACCGCCTTCTAACCGGCCGCTCTACCGGTCGGCGGCTGAGTCCATGCAGTCAGTCGTGGCCTGAGAGTCACTCAGACAGGTTACCTGTGAAGCGCTGTGATTATAAGGAATTGTGTGAGTGTGGTGCGTGCGTTGGTTGACTTGTTGTGACTTTCAAGAACTACTGGGTCTGTCTCTTCCTCTACTGTACGTACACACAAGAATTTATTTATAATTGTTAAGTAATAATTAATAATCAATAAATTAATAATTATTATTATTCATTCATTTATGATAAAACTATAAACAATTATTAAAATTCGTGAAATAAAATATCAGGTATAATCTGTTTTGATTTCGATTATTTACTAGCTTTACTTACTTGACCTAGCTTACAATAGAACGAATCTCCAATAATAGGATGTAATGACTTGCTTTGAAATTTTCGGAAAATTCAAAACAATATATCAATTTTATTGTCTGCTATAGCAGTTTCCACACAATTACCAAAAGCTTTTGTCAAGAGGGAGGTTATTAGTTTGTTGGCTCGAGCGTTAAGCGCGCGACTCTGATTTTGGAGGTCTCGGGTTCAAATCCCGTCGAGACCGGCAATCCTGACTGAAGATTTATCCAAAGTTTTCCTCAACGTTACTGCAAATGCAAGGGATTGAGTCCTCTTAAACTGCCCACGGACATCCCTTCACAATTGTCCTATCCGCAACATACCTAGTTAGACACCTGAAGAGGGGCATGTATTGCACCCTGGGCAAGCTTCCCACCAGAAATGGCAGTCTCCTTTCTTCGACTTCTTTCAGTCACGTGACCTCATGGGTCACAATAATCTTGTATTCCTACCACGAGCCTAAGCTCTTCATAAGGAATCTGATTCTTATAGAAGTACTTGACTGAATTTGTCTTTGGATTTTTGTAATGTCAAAAATTGAATGTTAATCGTGTCAGGATAGTTAATTGATAATGGTTTTTATTTCTGACCGAGGTTTGTTCGTGTGTTTGGGTGTTTTATATCCTCCCGGTCCAACAGTCTTGGTTTTTAATTTAGTTACTTAATTGGTATTAGTATTAGTAGTTTTAGGGCGCTTTAACAGCTAAGATTATTCACGCCTCCAAGTTAAAACTATTTCTATAAGTGTGAGTAACCACCATGTATACTTCTTTCCAAGGGGAGGGACGTAAGGGTAGACGCGGGGGGAAAGGGGGTGACAGGCTGTGCTGGTCAGAACCACCACAGCGTATGGGGCGGGCAGCGGTTTCCCACAGTCGTGGTCGTCTCCGTCTGTGTCATCATCCTCCGTGTTGTCATTGTCGTCGCGTCGGGAGGTAGTCAAGGAAGGAAAGTTCCCGACGACGACCCAGAGCTCGCCATTAGTTTCAGGGAGTGAATCTCCCTACTCACGGGCCAAACCACGAGAAGGTGCGAGTTGGACTTTGAGGATTGTCTTTGCGTCCTCGAGAGATCTGTATTAATGTTCATCGTTGCCGGGATATCTCTGAATAGTCATATAAACAAAATGATTACAATGTATGACGTTTGAAATGTGTCCCAAAACGGGATTCGAACTCAGACACTTCTGCAATGGATATAACACACAGTTGCAACGAGCCACACAACTATAATAAGGTGTTAATGAAGTTGTCGTCGTCGTTAAAAAAATGTATTAAATTAATACATTCGTATTTGGAGTCTACTCACTTTTGTCACATTATGGATTTTAAGCGGGGGATTTTAAATTTAACGCTATCCAATGGACGTTTTCATTCATAATAAACATTCTACACAACATGTACATTCGGTGTTTTTGTCTGAAATTTATATGTTCATTTAAAATTAACATTAGATTGTTAAATTAACAGTACATGGTTAATTTTAAATGTATATTTGTTTTATGTCTTATAATTTCGTGGGAATGTTTATTCTGTTGCATAGAAAGGCTTAAGGTTCAACAAAGACGGTAATCACCAGTTGTGGCTTAAGAACGTGTCATATTATCATGTTTATGTCTCAACTATAAACAAAAGAGAACGCGTGCCGGCTGACAGTAAACAAGATCATGTTCCAATGCTGATTTACTCGTTTTCGTTATCTTTCAGGCACTATTATATGTACAAAAACTATTTTTGCGTCAAATGCGTCTTTGGCGACCCCATTTTGTTTTATTGTCTTTAACCATTTCTTTAGGAAATAGAGCTATTTAAATACTAATAACTGTTGTAAATACAACACATTAAAAAATTCCGACTTTTCAAACCCTTTAAAAAGGCAAAATCTGGGACTTAAAAACTTTGTTTTCGGCCTTAAAATTTGGAATTATTGATTTTTTTAAGGACTTTTAGAATATTTTGATTTTTTCCTTGGTCGTTTTGGAAAAAAATTGATGATTTTGGATTCTAAGTTTATATTAACGTTGGGGAAAAACAAAATTTTAATTTGTTTTCAAAGATAATATTTTTGCCATTTTTTTCATGTTCACATTGAATCTACTACAGGCAAACAAAATTTTCCGGACATTCCAGAATTTTGTGCATTTTTGTGTTTCTATACACAATTTAATTTTTGAACAATTACAAAAATCCTTCTTATCATACTTCTATCAATCCCGAACAAACCGAAACAGCTTTTTAACCGATTTAAAAGTATAAAAAGCTAACAGATTTAATTGTGTTCATTTTGAAAAGTGGTGTTTAATATTGTATAACCACTGACCTATAAAGGGTTTTAAAAAATTACAAAATTACAAATTACAAACTTAACAAATAAACATATGTACAAAATTGGAGAATGTTTTATCGTTTCATTAACCATCCAGAAAAAAGGAACATCACTCCACTACATATATCGCCCAAGTTCGATTTCCATCTACAATAGTAAAAAGTTTGTAACTTAGCGAGATTTTAATGCTCTAAAATGCTAGTGCTAAAATAATAAGCGTAGGGCTTACCTCAAAATGACAGATGAGGAAAATACACTATCAATAATACTTCCAATAAAAGAGGTCAAAATTGTTCAAATACTGAATTTATTATAAAATAAATTACTAAATAGTTCTATTACATTGCTTGTTTGTAAAAATACTTTGCTGGAATAAAATTCTAAAAAATAATAAATTAATATCACCCAGACTTAGTCTGTCACTCTTAACAGAAGTGTAGAGAACTGACCTCGGTTGCACTCAACTGTGTATACGCTGAATACTCAAGTGAAGTGGTTTGGCTAAGCTCGAGCAAACCAGGCTTTGACGCAGAAGGTCGGGATCACTCATTTGTCCTATCGGGTTGTGGTTTGCATGTGTAATAGTTGGTATCAAGGCACATTTTCCAAATACTGCCCACTTTTCTTATTAACTGATCCTAAATATGACACCAAACAATTAATTTCTAGTAATTTCCCAATTAAGTGTAAGAGACAATTATTTGAAATTTCAAAATCGGCTTTGATAGAGAAACGCGCTCATCTTTTGTGAATCCCAAAATGCCGATTTTTTTTAATGGAAATTAAAGGTAAAAAGCGGTACGTTCTGTATGTGAAATTAGCTGGATTTGACAATCAAGCGTTTTGTTAAATGGGCATTTAACATTGTAAAAAAAGTTGGCCCGAGCTTGGCAAATGTTAGTGTGAGATGCTCCTGACGACCATGACATTGAGATGTGGTTGTTAGGAACCAGTCCAGCTGTATTGTCCATGTGTTTTCAACACTGCCAGAACAACATGTTTATCGCACAGTTCTAGCTGCCTAAGACTAGTTCGAAACATAACATCTCGTTTACTTGCGTTGAAGATCATGTTATGACGGAGAGCCACGACTGTGCCGTTATTCAGTGCATAACATGTTCCTAGAACCAGGGCCCGTTTGGCACCCTGTGTCAATGTGAAGTTTAGCGACCCTACTCGTAAAATACATTAAGGGGGGGGGGGGGAGCCCCATCCTCTTATGCCGGTCCGAGGTATCCGGAAATTTGCGATTCTTAGTGTGTTTAGAGTATTTTAACGAGCTTACACTAGAATATTAATTTTGTTCCGAGAAAAGTATTTCATACAATAATACCATGACTATTGCTAAAATATATAATTTAAATAACAATCGTAGGTCTTTTAATGCCTTGTTAGCCGTCGATGATACGAACTTCGAAATGTTTTGCTACCCGGAATTATTCAATGGCAAAATTCCCCAAAATAAGACGATAACATAACTTTAATTCTTAATTTTTTTTAAATTGAAAAAAAAATCCAAAAGGTTTCGCACTTGTGTAGACCGTGGTCATATTTACGCAAAATTCAATTGTAAGAACAATGTTTGTAGAAATTAAATTAACATTTCGTAATTTAAACATTGAATAGCTTGTACTATTTTATTTTTATTTTTCCCACCCTGGAGGTTGGCGCCCTTAAAACCGACCCTGCACCAAGGACAGAAGGTCTTAATTACGACAATACGCATCACCAGAGCGCAATATTCTCCCACCAGATCACTCTGAAAAGAATTAAAAAATATTTAGACATCTTGACAAATGTATTTAATATAGACATATTCCTGTATCACTCAGAACTAATTTTAAATATCCATTACCATTAGACACAATATTATTCAACGTTATTTATTTATTTAACGTCTATGATATTCAGTTATAAAAACTTTAAATTTACAAAGGAGTTCAACTAAATAACACTAATCACATAAATGCAGACACAACAATAAACAATGGTATGTAAAGTTAAGTTAGTATTATAATAAACCTAATGGTCTCTGCAGCCAGACACAGAATGACAATCAAAAAAAATACATTGAAATAAAAAATCAACATCTAAAATATAACCCTAGTAACCTACTAACTATATAAGTGGTTTCTAAACATACGAATGGACCATCCGGCTCATCCGTAAAACTACTTGTTATACAAATTTTATTACTCAAAGTTACAAAAAAAATACTGGCATTGTCCTGTCATTAGCCCTGTAACACTTATTGTGTTTGTCATGCTCTTCGTAATATTTTAGTGTTGGGTCAGTTCTTTTTTAAAATGAACTTTTTAAAAGTTCTGTTAACAGCTCAAATAATGAACTTTTAAAAAAGTTCAAGTTCTTTTAAAACCTAAAATTTTGAAAAGTTCAAGTTCGTCTTAAATATGAACTTAGTTCTTTTAAAAGTTATTTTGTAAAAAAATCACTATTTATTTAAAGGCTTGCGTAAAATGAAGAAAAACACGAGGAAAAACATTAGAGGTGTTCGAGTACGAATTTACTCGCGAGTTTGAGTCGGACAAAAGTGTTGAGCTGTCTTTGATCGTGTTGATGATTTGTACTACATTGTCGTCGACCAGCTTGTAAAACTTGGGCAAATACTTGGCATTTTAGGCTTCCAAGATTTTTTTCCGAATTAGTTGGCGTGCATCGTTTTAACTTCGTGAATCGTGCGTGACCTTGTAAAAATCAGCTGAACGTGCGTCAACGTAGGCCTACGATGGAACACGGATGTTGTCACATGCAACTTCTGAACCAATTGAAAAGTTCGTTCTCGGAAAGAACTTTTTAAAAGTTCAAGTTCATTCATTTAAAAAAAGAGTAAGTTCACTGAAAAGTTTACGAAAAAAGAACGCGTTCTTTTCAAAAGATCCTCCCCCAACACTGGTTCATATACATTATGTAAAACAGGACAATAATTATGGTCACTCATAATAATTGTAATATTATTAACGTTTAATGACGTAGTCCTAAGCAATGACTCAATGCTAAATGACGATGCACGTATTCAATGATGAGGTTTTATTGTGTGAATGCAATAACGTTTTACTGTGCTTCTCTAAGTATAAGTAAGTGTGTTAATGGTGTTATAAATGGTTTGTAATTATAGGCTGTATAGTTGCAGGCATGAAGGTTAGGTGGATCTTTCACAAAAAAAACACTTCAAATAGACTCGTATCTCAATGCTTTCCAGGTGCACAGAAGATGACTCCTAATTAGCTTGACTATCCTGAGAAAACAGCTCGTCTTGTGCTGTTTGTTTTTCATTAATTATAACGTTTAGTAGTATAAAAAATAGTATAAAAAAGTATTTTACAAAATCGTTTAAGTGATATGATTTTCATCAATGGTAGACATTAAATTTACAGCAGACCAAGCCAACCTTGTTGGCGCGACACCATCGACGAGCGAACAATGACCAACTAGAGACCGGCATATTTAAGTAGGAAACACCGATCAATCAAGCTGGACACGATTCCACCCGCAGACAGTGCCAGAATCAACAAGGCTGATTCGGAACAACCTTTGAGTCAACTATGTACCTCGTTGCTAGGACGGCTCCAAAGCAAGTTTGTAAATGTTTTTGTCTATTCGCATATCTACCGGATATATACAGCAACTCAATTCTCAGGGTACCTTCGAAATCTCTAAACTTACAATTGCCAGTTGTTTTTAAGTTCAATTGATGAAATATTTCTCCTAAAAATCATACTTTTACCATTTTCTCTAACATAGAAATGCAGAGATATTTATTCATTTATTTACTGATTGATCGAAGTATTTATTAATTTAACGTCTATCCTATTCAGTTTTATAAATTGACTCACGAATGAGGACATTCTTAATAAAACTATATATTAAGAGGGTTCACCACCCTTTTGACAGTTAGTAAATAGCGGTTTGCTCGGCCAAAAAGCATCCTACGTATATACAATTTTGCAAACTTGTCAAAAAGCATACATGGACGTTCTTACAGTCATAGATTTTCAAAATTTTGACTTGATCAGCCAGAAAAAATTCACGAATATAGTCAATTTTGCTTTTTAACAAAATTGAAATTCGTGAAATCTAATTTATTCTTTATAAATTATTTCAAAACAAATTTTAGGAATGTGTTACTATAGAAACCTTTATTTCCACTTTCTTGAGATATGTTCAAAATTTCTAACAACTGTGATGTCATTCAGCCGAGCAAACAGAAAATTGCCTAAAACGCAGGTGGTGAACGCTACTTAAAGCAGACCAAAGTTTACAAATATTTATATCTAATTCAAATTGCTTTACATGTACTTTACATGTTGACATGTTGATACCGGCATTTCAATGACAGACCCGCTCATCCAGCAACGCGTCTGTGAGGTTGTTATCATCATCAACACGAGTCGGACTCTAGCAACTCTACGTCACAACAGAAGTCGATGAACCGGAGGAAAAACCCGTCCAGGAATGTAAACCTGAAATGTATCAGTTTTTTGCATGTGCTGTAATAACCATCACAGAAACTTAAAATACGACGTATTAAAAACAGATGTTACGAAGGTGACCGCGATGTTTACAACACAGGACAAGGACCGTTCAACACTGTTCATAATAGCATTGATATATCGATAGCGATAACGATTATCGACATAATATTATGCTATTCGTTAATAAAATCGGGAATAATATAATATAAAATCGATAATATAATAATGGTCAATATTATTGATAATCGAACATATTATCATTGAGTATAATGGTTCATAGAATAATCGAAAATCGGAAGTATAATAATTGATATTCGTTCATCGATAATATAATGTATAACCAATAATATAATCGATAGTCGAACCTATTATTCGATAAGAGTCATAGTTCAAAAGACCGAACAAGAATTTGTTGGCGTAGCTCCCACAATGCATCACTTTTAGTTCGTCATCGACTCCAATAAGACGCGTTCGCAACGAGGTCTATAATGAATCAACGCAGGCGTACCGACAATGTTGGGTCAAACGTATCCTAGTTAGAGTTTAATTTATTATTATTATTATTATTTATTTTAGAAATTGTACAGATAATCGAATATTAAGGTGCACAACCTCATAGAAAGTTAGAAAGTTGACTAGCAATTGAAGACTAACTGATAACATCTTAATATTTGTGTTTATCAATTAATTAAAAGTTGAAATCACTTGATCCAGAAATTATACACACTTGTTGAATCATTTGGTCTCATGATCTATAAGCAAATTGTCAATTGATGATACCAAGTGATATAATTTGAAATGTCAAATCTTAATCGATGGATTTATAAAAAATTAGTTGATATCAATTGATTATTATTAATTTTTACTCAATTATTTTTTTCTGGGGAATATATCGAGACTGATTAGGGAGGTGACAGGTTCGATTCCCATCGCGCCCGGCAATCCTGACTGAAGGTTTACTTCTCGGTATTCGTCAGTAGTTTATGCGAATATAGGCGCTCCACGCTAAGAAAGGAGATGCGCGCGCTTTCGACGGGCCAATCAGCGATCGTTATTTTAAAGTGGAGCCTGCTGAATGGCTACAATTCACCCGTCGAAAGAGCGCGCATCTCCTTTCTTAGCGTGGAGCGCCTATACAAGGGATTGAGTTGACAACCCTAACAACCGAGTTAATAACCTGGGTATATTAACTAGCTCTTACAACAGTAGGCGACCGACACCGACAAACTAACCATTTCAGACCCATTGTCCCTGATCGTGGACATTAACTTTAAAAAAAACGTGATTGAAAAATAAATAATTTTTTTCCATTCCGATTAGACGAAAAGTGCCTTTTTTAGAGAAGATTGAAAATACACATCAGCAAATGTCTAAAAATGGAAAAAATTGGTTTGTCCCGGAAATAAAATAATATATTTCTAGTGTTGCTACCATTTGAGATACCAAATAGGCCTATGTAAAAATTTTAGAAAAAAAATCTTGTTTTAGGAATGTAAATCAAATTTACATCTTAACCTGAAATAATACTTTAATTCAAAATTCCTTGAAAAACACCTAAAATCTTAGAATAAACGATTATTTAAAACTATTGCTTAAAATAACTTTATTTTATCCAATTAAGTTCGGTACTAAAAGGGTTTTAAGAGGATGTAGTTCATGGCTTTGCGTTTTAAGCAAATTCCTGTTTGCTCAACCGACTTAAACCACAGTTGTTTACAATGTTGGGTAGTTGTCGATGGGGCTCTACAGACTAGATGCCTTAATACAGCCCGGGACCCGGCACCTCCACCATGTGTAACAGACAAGATGCCTTAATACAGCCTGGGACCCGGCACCTCCACCATGTGTAACAGACAAGATGTCTTAATACAGCCTGGGACCCGGCACCTCCACCAAAATTAAATAACTTTTAGAAAATTATCGGCCTAATTTATTAGCCTGTGGTTGTGTAGGCTCTGAAAGTGATAAGAAAATAACGTGATTGGATATAGCTTATAACGTCTCATATTAAAACAAAATAACATTTCACTTATAAAAAAATTACTATCACGTTTCCACGTTTAAATAAAACTAAACGTTGAAGCGACTCATCCCTAGTTGAGCGTTGTTCCCTCTAGACGGAAGCGAGTATATTATACAGTCGGCCCAGGTCTCGGCTCCACTTGACCTAGTTGTCTCATCCTACAGAGCGAGCTGTGTTTGATCAGCAGACACTTCAAGGTGAGCCGAGTGATCAAGTATCCGCACGGCGATTCTCTATAAACCACGTTCAAATTTACTGCACGTTAAGTTAAGGTAGGAGAGGACACCACCACAACTCTTAGCTTTTCCACCATAAATTTGTGATAATTTATACAATTCAAAACTTTTTATTTTTTACCACTGTTTTGCGGTATTGTAAGTTTTTATTGTTTAAATACCAATGAGTGGGACTTTTCATCGATTCTCTTCAATAATGATCCAACATATTCAGGTGACAGCTTATTTTAAAGAAGAGACAATCATGTAGCTTCGATTTCATTTTTTTTTTTTAATATCAATTTAGGGATACTTTGATTGATATTAGATTACTAGCTTGAGATTAAATTATTTAAACAAATTTCTTATATATTTCTGAATTTCTATTTGTTTTTACAATTCAAACATTTATTCTCAGAGCACTGTTTTAAAAAATGAAATCAAAGCTTATGTCTCCTCTTTAAAATAAGCTATCACCTGAATATTTTGGATCATTATTGAAAACAATCGATGAAAAGTCCCTCTCATTGTTATTTGAACAATAAAAACTTATGAAATCGCAAAAAAAAATAAAAAATAAAAAAGTTTTGAATTATTAACAATCGCACAAATTTTCAAGAGTTTTTGTTTACAAAACATAGAAGTTAAGAGTTATTGTTGTGTCCTGCCTTAACGTGCGATTCCCTAAAATAAAACTGTAAGGTACGTTAACCGTCTCGACCGGTGAAGCAGACCGGCGCCTGTTATATATTAGTTTGGCCATGTTCTCGAGGAGGAATAATTGATCAGAGTCGATACAATCGATAAGTCGATAAAGTCAATATAATTATATCGACTCTGTCTTGACGGAATTGAGGTTATGTTATTACTATATTAGTATTAATAAATGCATCATAGAGGTTACTTTATTACAATAAAATATATA
Organism: Sweltsa coloradensis; assembly: GCA_024449915.1. Classification (NCBI taxonomy): domain Eukaryota; kingdom Metazoa; phylum Arthropoda; class Insecta; order Plecoptera; family Chloroperlidae; genus Sweltsa; species Sweltsa coloradensis. The sequence goes on from JAMZAV010004416.1 coordinate 57,959, forward strand.
CATATTAACTCCAAAATTGATAATTTAGATAGCTATTACTACAAAATGTGATTATTCAGTGCTTCAAAAATTTGAAGTGGAGGTGAAAATCGAAAAAATATCCTCCATCTTTTTTAACGCAGGGTTAAAGGCAGGGATTTGGATCGCGTTAAAAGTTACGTCTCGTTTAACGTCAGCTGACGCCAAAATTTGTAAGTGAATCACAAACTCTCAATGTTGTCGTTAATAAACGCCAAAGGGATTATTTCTCGATTTGGTTAGTGGGGAAAACACTCCCGTAGGTCCGTAGGTGTAATTGTTATTATTTACTACAATTCAGAAACTAAAAAATGTACCCGTCCTGGTGGCCTAGTGGTTAAGACGCTTGTCTGGAATGCGGGAGATCCGTGGTTCGATTCCCCGGGTTTGGGGCGGACTTTTTTAATTTCTGAATTGTAGTAATAAAAAGCCAAAGTGATATTAACGTTACGCGGACCTAAGAGAATCGCCGCGCTGGTGTGCATCCGCGCGTTCAAATCTCCCGCCTCTCGTGGCGCCGGATGTAGCAAGGTCTACTACATCTCCGCCACTGGCGAGGCTCGTCTAACTCGCTCGTGTGGCCACTGGTTAGGTCGTCGCAACCCGTCCACATGATAGCGGCCATTTTGGGCCTATACACGAGAAATAGAGGGAATTTAAAAAGCAAAGTGAACATCTACTTATAGCGCGCCCTAAAAACTTGATCACAAAAATATAACGAAGAAGCTA
>JAMZAV010004417.1:0-55956 GCA_024449915.1 Sweltsa coloradensis
GTCTGGTGACCCAATAACTTCATTCTGTAAATTCACAACTATTAACCTGAATGGAACATATTTTTTTAGTTTAGCGGCGACCAGTTGAAGATTATATTTTATTGATCTGTCATATTATTCTGAGTGGGGTTCCACACCAGCAGCATCATGGATATCTGGCACTTCTATACCTGGGGGGGTCCAACTTATATTTAACAACTATTTTCGCTAGGTTAGTCGAACTTTTCGCTGGCTACAGTGCGCCGCGCTAGTTCTAGGATACAATCGATAAGAGCGCACCCGAAATCCTTTCCGTTCCACGTCTATACGTCCGCCAGGATGGCGGACGTATAGCTTGTAAAAAGTTGGACCCCCCCAGGTAGGCTATAGAAGTACCGGATATCTTAGCTTGCCATTGAATGCGAGGCCCAGGATTTTTGTACTGTGCTCTATGCTGATAAACTTGAATCTACCCTGAAAATGTATACATTCAGAATTTTTACTCGTGAGTTTTTAAATGTTTTTGACAAATTTGGAATATTTTGGGTAGGCTACAAAATATTGTAATGTTTATGTTTCGTTTGTAATTTAAATTAGCGCCAGCACTGCCGCCTGGAATGTAAAATCCGCGTTTTGTTGGCGGTGGATGTCTGTGACGCCAACACTTAAAATGGCGTCATTTTGCCTCGATATTTTTCCTTCAACATTACGGTAAGTAATTATCTTTATACTAATTACACTACTTCTCTTCAAAAATCTGACATACAAATATCTCTATGTCTGTTTTATTCTTCCTAGGAGTGTTAAAATGCTGGTTTCCAAGTCACAACCGAGGCCTTGCAACGAACGCTTCTTCAAGGCGGACAGCCAACATCTTTGGATTTGCCTGCGGTAAGTGGTTTTAATTGACTTTGTTTAATTGTGGCTCAGTCTAGGGGCAGATTATAGGCCTATTAAACATTTATCGTTATAAACTACCTAGGGCTATAGGCGTAGGGCTAGGTCCTGGGCATTGTGTGGGCCTAGTAGGCCTAGGCTAGGCCTAGGCCTAGAGGCCCTAGCCCTAACCCCAAAGGGATATTTCATAGGCCTAGGGCCTACCCTAGCACCTAGCGGAGTGTCTATTCGCACCCACTGAGGTGCGCCGAACATTTTATGAACATTACACCCGAAATCCTTTTCCGTTACAAAACTACTTTCGTTAGGTTAGCTGAACTTTCCGCTGGCTACAGTGCGCCGCGCTAGGCCTAGCTAGTTCTAGGATATAATCGAAAAGAGCGCACCCGAAATCCTTTCCGTTAGTGTATAAAAGTTGGGTAGAAAAAACGCGCACCTTCAGGTTATTAATTTCACGTCGGTGCAAATAGAATATTAAATGTTGGCCACAGCCACACCCGCGCATGCGCAGAACATAGGTGAAAATAGCATAAAACCTCCTTGGCGCACCTCAGTGGGTGCAAATATCCACAGGCCTGCCCTAGGGCCTAGGCCATTGAATAACCAGTAGGCCTAGGCTATAAAGGGATTGGATACACAAAGGCTAGGCCTAGCCCAGTGGCGGCTTGAAGGTTCCAATATGACCGGTGCCAGCTATTTTCCGTACCACCCACCATCCGAGGTGTGTAGGGGGAACAAGCACGGTGGGTTTGGGGGGGCTCCCCCCAACTACAGCGCCGCAGGCAAAAATGTTGAAAATCAGATTTTTAGAGTGGTTTTGGAGCGTTCTAAGAAAAATAGTGGGTTGAATGCAATACCAAATTAATGTCTTTTTTTGTACAGTAAAAACTATAAAACTATAAAAAAAGAATTGGAGTCTAGTGACGAGATAGACCATGTTACAACTATTGAATATGCACATCATTACGTTCGCGATCACGTCCAGCAATAATGGGAAATTGTTGGTCATTACTCTTCTGAAGTTTGGGTGGGGAATTCCCTCATTCCTACGTGCCTGCTGCACCACCCAGCAGCATGGGCGCCCGCAGGAATTTTGGCAGGGAGGGGCAAAAATTACAACTTACACTTTCGTTGGACAAACCCAGGGGGTTTGGGGGGCCCCCAACAATAGCGCCGCAGGTGAAATTTTTGAAAATCAGATTTTTAGAATGCGTTTGGTGGGTTTTAAAAAAAGTAGGCCTAGTGGGGTGAATTCATTACCAAAATTAGGTAATTTTTGTGCAGTCGACACTCAAAACTAGAAAACCATTCAAAATATTTTACCTCCCATTTTTTGTCGTTCAGTCAAAGGCTTCAGATTCCCAACATTGAGCTGGACGATTATTAGCTTTTTTGTCCACTGAGATAAGATGACTTTACCCCACCTCACATTTTCGCTTTCGCAAGCCTTTTATTTTGATAGTAAAAACTCGCGTTATTCCATGGAGTGGTATTCTTTTTTCAAAACTTAAGACGAACTATTGCAGGTAAAATAGGCTACACAATTAGCTACTTATTTCGCAGAAAATTGGCAACCATTAAATTTAACAAACGTTCATCAGTAAAGAAATCGACTTTTCATGCACATTTTAAATGCTACAAGATTAATCATAAATCCACACATCAAATGAGAGCAAATTAGCACTTCTGCTTGCTCGGGGCCAGGGGGGGCAACTGCCCCTCTGGCCCCTTGCCCCCTCCTGCGGGTGCCCATGCCCAGTGGTGAAAACAACTTAGGATGAGCGAACAATAAACAAGGGGAAAATTTTGCACTTCAAGGTCATGTTTGGTGGCAATCTGCGCGTTTTAGAGAAGCAGAATGAAAGCTTATCAATGTTTTTCTATCATTAAAAAAAAAACCCTACTTTTTCCACCAATTAATAAAAATGCACTTAAAATATACCCACCGGCACACCATATTTAGAACTTTTTAATTTCTTCTAATTGTTGTTAGGGCACTCCGCTCTATGATTCTCAATGTTCCATTTGTTTCGTTAGATTTCGTAACCCTCCGTTCCTTTGTCTTGTTCGCTGAAGAAAATCAACAAATCACATAAAGAGTACCTCTAGATCTTCTTATATACTTGTCCCGAGAACGAGATAGAAGATAGACGCAGCGCAACCCCCTATACGCCACCAGGCCACATAGTTGACATAGTTGGCAGCAGTACACGGTATCATTTCTCTTCCAGGGAGGGTGGCCAGGTCGTCAAATTTCAATTCCTCGTATTAATACAGACCTAAACTAAACAGTGGGCCCTACTACTTGCCAGTCGGACGAATACCATTCCCGCTACAGGCCTAAACAGGCCTAAACGAGGTAGGCAGGGGGGTTGGCAGCAGGGCACGGTACTAGACAACACTGCTGCCAGGGGGGGGGGGTGTACCAATTAAACTGAAGTTGCAACCTTCTCACACTAGGTTTGCTAGTAGTGGGGTTGGCAGCAGTGCACGCAGTGGGCCTCACTGCTGCCAGGGGGGGGTGGGAGGAGACACAGCCTTTTATAATTGCAGCTGTAAGCCTTTATAAAAAATGCACGAGTTCGCAAGTTTCATATCATGCTGTTTTATATAAACAAAAGTTAGTTGAGGAGTGACGCGCTTTCCGGCCGATCATACCGAGAATTGAGCACCGCCACCGTCACTGCAAGTAACCTAACAAAACATCCCAAAAACCAAAAATACCTTCAAAACCTTTAACGTCGCTATTTTAGGCCTAAACAAAAAAAAACTTCAAAACCTTTAACGTCACTATTTTAAACGAAAGTCCTTTTGAGCTTTTGTTTATTTAAAATAGCGACGTTAATGTTTTTGTAGGTGGAGTATTTTAAGTCGAAAATGTAAAAAAAAAAAATAGGCCTAGGCCTAAATGTCTTAAAAATAGGCTACCTACCTAAAACATACTTTTCTTTAAGTGCTGCGCACAATTGGCATAGCATAAGCGCAACGCAAGCGCAACGTAAGAAATATTTATAAACAAGTGCACCTGGCTGCTTGAACACCCAATTCTTGTAGGCTAAGCATAGCGTAGGCGCGGAAGTGCAGCCCAAGAGATGAGTACCGGTAGGCCTATATTTTATATTTCTTACGCTTGCGCTTGCGTTCAATTATGATTGACCAATAGGAATCCAGAAACAACACGACTCAACACAAACTCCCATTTTCAGTTAAATCAAATTCACAACCATTGTTGTTTGTGTCAATGTCAAAATTATTAATCATGGACAAACTCACAGAAGACGAAGTTATTATCGAGTATGAAATTGAGTCGACGTCTAGCAACGAGCTGTTAATTATGTATGTTGGGCAATATCTCTATGATAATACTGCAAATGGTTTCAAAGATGAAATGTCTTAACGCAAAGTCGACGTGCAGTCATCTGATCACGAGCCTTCTAAAACTTTGCACAGCCTTGTATTTTCTTTACGCCACGCTTCCATTTTGACAATTGTGCACGCTTATGCTATGCCAATTGTGCGCAGCACTTTAGATTTCATGGGCTATGATAATATCAAAAAAACGCAATTTGAAAATGCACCAAAAGGCGAAATTTTCCATTTTTGCATGAAAACACGAAAAATAAAATGCTTTTTATCACTTTTACCGTTCAATCAGCAAAATTAACCACTTATTGGTATTTGGGCAAAAACATGATTTCATCAACCTCATAGCCAAAATATAAATTTAAAGCTACATACATGTGTCATACATCAAATTAAAGCTTACAGCTTATTCTTTCAGAATCGCCAAAGTTCAATGGAATGGCATTTATATATTTTATAATATGACACAAGAAGTGCAATGATGTTCTGTTAATTTTTTTTTTCTACATTTTACAATAGCAATTGAAAGCCAAGGAAAGTGATTAAAGAAAATTAGATTGCTGCAAAATGCATTCCTAATTTGGTTCTACATATATGCACAAACTTATTACCAGCATACTATATATCCCATCATATGCTATTAAATATGGCAGGTCTGTATCTTTTTTGAAAATTGGATTGGTACGTCTGTTACTAAAAGTTCCTAAAGTTCTTGTTCTGAGTGACTCAACAGTTCAATAACTTCAAAAATTTGTTTTATAAGTTAGATTATGGATGTGAATTTGAAGTAATTTTTTCAATTGTCTAACTTTATGATTAGTTGATAAATTGTGGTAACAGACGTACTTTGAACGGTAACAGACGTACCATGGTACGTCTGTTACCACTGTTATTTCTCATATCCGATATTATTGTTTCAATTCTTTGTCCATAAAAGTTTGTAAAAATACCACTGGAGTGATAGGTCGAAAGCTTTCTTGTAAAAAATTGCTTCCATCAGCATGTTTTAGGTAGGCCTACAGTGTATGGTACATTATTAATTATTTCAAATTTTCTAATTAAAGGGTATCCCAATATCAAAGATTATTCCACTGGAATTGAAGTGAAGTTGGTCAAGATGTTGCACTAGAAGAATCTTAACACCTGGTAGATATTTAAATATCAGTGATGCACCAATAATTAGATTTGTGCCTTTGTAACTGTCAAATTATCATAAAATAACTTGTACGGTGGTAGGCCTACCTACACAACTGTTGGTAGCCAAAATTTTACAGATTATTTGGAAGCTAGAGTTGAGGTGAATTACAATTTACTTGAGAATCATATACCATAATCATAGTAGGCCTACATATTTACAGTTGAGGAGCCAGTTTCATACACGGATATTGACACCATTGTAGAAATTCTCCCCCTCCCGTGATGGATAACAGAAGTCATTGCTGTACTGCTTTAGAAATTCAATTTTACTGAATGATGGTAACAAAGTTTGATGTTTCATATCTAGGGATGTTAACTGATCAACGTAATGGAGCAGAATAAATTTATGTTATGGTTTGACCAGGTAGCAAAGGAAATGTATTAAAAAATGCAATTTTTATTCCTACAAGGTACGTCTGTTACCGCCTATTTATTTAAGATTAGACAATACCCTCATAAATTCATATGAAATGAAGTGATTAGGCTAGTATATAAGTATGAGGTAGTCCTCTATCTTGTACCTATTTTGTATTCATGAGAAAGTTTTGTTCTGTTGTATTCATTCAGCAATCACATACATTTACCAATTTCTAACGTAGGCCTACCGGTAATGTCTAAACAGTTGTCAAAAAAAGAATATCTGGATGTAACTGACCAATAATGAACAGAGAAATTATATTTGAAGATTTGATTAACTGTAACCACAAAAAGAAGCATGATCTATGATATTTAGATAAAATACCAGTTTTAATTCAGACAAGGTACGTCTGTTACCATACTTGGTACGTCTGTTACCAGCCTACTTCTGCATAGTAGGCAACATACTTAAAAATACACATGAAGTGACGTGTGAATCTGATTAAGTACTATCTTGTAGCTATTTTGTATGAGAAGGTTTTTTATTTTGCATGCAATAATCACAGAGTTTTAATCATTTCTACATACTGTAAAAACACGCGTCCATTAAAAGTACGTCTGTTACCGCTTGTTGCGATCCCTGTCACGAGAAAAGTTGATATCGTACAGTAAAAATGTTTATACTATATGAGAAAGCTCATTTTATTTCCTATTCATCCACATACTTACAATGTCTTTTTAATGAATGGATAACAATATATTGGGTTGTTAATACAAAAATGTTGTCCGAAGGTACGTCTGTTACCCGTGTTTTGTCCCATTTATAGCACCGTGCGTTGATACTACTAGCGCTCGTAGCGGCGGATTCTAACATAAAATAGTGTTAGTTGCGATTTTTAATTTAGAATCCTACACTAGCGCAGGGCTAGCGCTACCTGTTGATAGTTCGCTTGAATTTGGTGACAGATGCAGACAAGCTTTTTCAAAATGCCTATGCTCAACATTGAAAATAGGGGGTTTTAAATGTAGAGATAAACATATACCAATAGCTAGTTTCTCACGTAAAAATGGTTTTTCACAAGATCGCTTGATCCTTACAGAATGTATATAAATATCCAAAAAGTTGAATCATCTGCAATTAAAGATGTGACAAACGAAATTCCGACGGCTGTTCTGCATGGTTTTAAATGGATTGCAGACAGCGTCCTGGATGTTTGTCGCAGGGATCGAGACTGCGCGTGCGGTTCTGCACAATGACGTCACACACAGGCTAATCGTAACTAACGCTATTGGTGAAGCTGCCCACAGCTGGCGTAAAAGCTTGTATTTTGCTCATGTTAATGTCAGACAAAAGTGTTATTATTTGCCACCATATGACGTAAAGTCGATGTCAGTACATTAAATTGTTTTTCACTATAAAATATACTGTGATGAAATTGCCGCAATCGCAGTCTGAAAGGCCGACTATAAAATGAAAGCCTCGCCGGCCTAGCCAGGCTAGGCCTACCTAGACTGGGGCCTACAGTTCAAGGGGAACTGTCATACTCATGCCATGTCCTACGATTGTGATACCGAGTGTAGTGTTAGCATGTAGAATAATTTTGAAGTTATGTGATAAGCCTAGGGTAGGTTAAAAATTTTGATTGTGTTTTTCATGGGCTAGGACAAGGCCTTGGCTCATCAGACTAAAGCAAACAAAGCCTAGGGCTAGCCTAGCCCTTGGGGGTAGCTGAGCTTGGCCCCAGGCCTACTTCAGGGTTTTTATTGTAAATGAATTGTGTAGGATTATTGTTTCAACGTTTTGCACAAGGTGCCCAGCATCTAAGGTAGCGAATAAAGTTGTAGGCCCCTAGCATGATGTAGGCCTAGCCCCTAGTATTTACAAAAACTCTAGGCCAAGGGAAGACCTAGATCACCAAATAGGTAGTAAAAACCTAGGCTTAGGCCCTAGGCTGCATGAGGAACTTAATTTCGAGCAGAAAGTCAAAAATTTCTTCTACAGGCTAACAGTACACTCGGTAGGCTTATCCCCAATCGCAGGGCATGACATGACATGACACTGTTCCCCTTGAACTGTAGGCCCCAGTATGCCCCAAACTAGCTAGGCGTAGGCCGCGGCCAGGCTTACATTTTATTGAACGATTAGTCAGTCTTTCAAACTGTGATTGCATCAATTTTATAGTGACACTGACATAGATAAAACAATTTAATATACTTTTATCGACTTTCACGTCATATGGAGGCAAGTTGACAGATGTCTGCCTCACAACTTTGGCAGTTCGTATGCTGTTTATTTTGCCCGACTTAATTTCCGTCACGTCACATGACCTGCTTTGGCCAGTTCCAAGCCTTTTTGGAGCGTAGCGAGTGGAGCGAAGACTTCAATTTCACTGACCCCCCAAAATATTTAGCTCTGGTGTTTTTTTTTTTTTTTTTTTTTTTTTTTTTTTTTTTTTTTTTTTTTTCCGTCTGTTTGTTCGCTCGATTCCGGGCAAACGGCATATGCGATCTTGATGAAAATTGTAAGGGACCTTCGTTTTCTCTGAACTTAGAGGTGTATTGTTTTTGGGTACAATCGAAAAAATATTTCTCATGAATATCGTACTTTTACGATTTTTTTTCGATTTTTAGTGCGTTTTTTTCGTGACATTTGGTCCGATTCTGACCAAACGGGTGGGGCTACAACGTTCATATTTCACATGTACATTAAGGTTATGGTAATGTAGTACCTTTTGAAAGAAAAAGTTGAAAAAGTTAGCCAGAATTCATAGAAATAAAGGTTTTAATATAAGTTTTTCAATTTTTAGAGCGATATTTTCGTCCCATTCGGGCCGATTCTGACCAAACGGGTGGGGCTAAAACGTTCAGATTTCACATGGACATTAAGGTTATGGTAATTTGTAGTACCTTTTGAAAGAAAAAGTTGAGAAAGTTAGCCAGAATCCACAGAAATAAAGGTTTTAATATGAGTTTATTGAGGTTTATAATACCAATTAACACGTAACAATAGAAACTCTGTTCAACAATCACCTACAATGCATTCAAAAAGCACTTGCAAAGGAAAAGTGCAAAAAAACGCAAAAAACGCAAACAAAAATTACAAAAACGCTCATCCATCAACGCGGCGGGACTTTAGCGTTTTCCTAGTTTAAAACATTTAGGTGCATTGTAGAACGCACGCACACTTTTAAATACGTATTTTTATGATTATATTGGGACGCTATCGGACATACTGCATAATGGTAAAGGCCTAGTGAGAAGTTGTTATTCACCAATATGGTTCGGGCAGCTGCCGCTTGTGCGCGCTGACTGTAAATTCACTAGCGCCATCAGTTGCTATTTACCCTGCCTATAGCGGAAAACACGCCGACCATTCATTGAGTGACATTTTCCCACTGAAAAACGACCGTTTTGAAAATGTTTAGTAGTGTTAGTGTCTCTACCTACGAGATGAAAACTTAAATGATTTAGACTTATCAACTATCAAGCCAAAATCGATAATCCAAGTCGAATCTTCGCACATCGTTTGCCATTGGTCCAAACGAACCACGCCTCCATGAATTTTGTTTGAATAGGCCTAGGCCTATATCGATCGTACCAGAATCGATTGTTTCACTTGGCAATTTCAACGCCCAAAAAATGCGTATTTGGTGACGTTATTTAAAAAATAAAATGCACAATTTTAATTTCATTGAGCATAATTTTTCAATTCAAAAAATATCTTTCCTGGACCCCTAGTGATAGGCCTAGAGAGTTAAATATTATTTTTATTTGTTACAGACAGGAGAAGACTGGACCGTGGCGGAAGAGGAAGAGCGGCGGCAGGAGAGAAGAAGATGGAGAGGCCCTATCTTCAATGCCGACTTGGCAAGAGATGACGTCCATAATGATGTAAGTTATTTTATTTTTGTAGGCCTAGGCTTCAATAGTTTTATTTGTGTATTGAACATCAATAAAAGTAATGACATCGGGTATCCGGAAACCGGTTCCAAACCAGTTCTATATAGCGATCCGATTCCTACTTTTCAAACCGGTTCCATTTTTTCAAGTTCTGTTAAAATACAATGCAGTGAACTTCACGGACACATTTATCCGCCTTTTTCCCGCAAAAATGGTACCGGTAATTCTACACACCATTTCTTGCGCGCTCTATTTCCACGGAGCCCGTGATGACGTAGCCAGCTATCTGTCCTTCCTCACTAGCTGATTATCAAGCACTCGAACGGCCTTGACGCGCGAGGCTGCTACAATGACACTTGACTGCCTTCTAGATGTACCTACTGACAATTTTGTTGACCTTTCAAAGCCCCCTAAATAATATTAATAACATCAAATAGTCTAGAGGGCTTCCATCGATCGATAATGCAGTTCACAAGGTGATACAAAACAAGTGCACAGAGAGTTGACCACGCGGCACGCGATGTTGGCGAAAGAGGCATCTTCCAGACCTCTTGATTTAATTGAGCGAGGGTAGCGAGCGTCTCCACTTGACTCTTATGGCTTGAATGTCTTTTTCTTTTTTTTTCTTTTTTTTGTTACTGCTTTGGTGCAGGTCGCACCGTTTCTCTGATCGACCTGAAATTTTGCACACATGTACATACCACCTATGCGGGTTGCTGTATAGTTTTTGAACAAAATCCGACTGTTGGTTATAAAAATAAAAAAATGTTCCGTTCGTTATGAAATTTTGCAGGGTCAATAAGTACAACATTCTCTCCTATTTTTCAAATTTTCAGCTAAATCGGTCAAGACCTTAAAGACTTATTAGTATGCAACATTATGGGAATGTCGTACTCGGGTCGTGTTGCATGTACCGGTGCTCGCTCAACAACGCGACGGGACTTAAGCGTTTTCCTAGTTATGTTCACGGCTGTACCTGAAGCCTATCTTAGTGGCTGAGTAGGCAGTCGCGCCTTCGTCGGCAAGAGGCTCTACCTCCCCCGCAAGGACTTACGCTCCCGCTCGAGCTACAGTGCTGCTCGGTGTAAGAACTCTGAACTAGGGGAAAATCAAAAAGCACCACTACCTGTATCATCTTTGCTTCTTGTTTAAATCACTTGACGTTGTGTTGGCCTGCAAAGAAGGTGGGATGTGATAGGTCTAGAGAGTTAGTAAATATTATTTTCATTTATGTTATGAATATTGTTACAGCGAGGAAAAGAACTGGACCGTGGCGGAAGGGTAGAGTGGGCAGCAGGAGAAAAGAAGATGAAGAGAGGAGACGTATCTTCAATGCAGCGTTGGACGTGGCAGCAGATCCTACGTTCGTAATGATGTAGGTTATTTTATTTTATACCTTAGGCCTACCCCCTACTTAATACTTTTATTTGTGTTTGATGACATAACATACAATATCAAGAATCCATGTAGGGGCATAGGTAGGAAAGGTCTACCTCCACAATATTTTGTAAAATTTGTATTTTGCGATGCTCAACGAGATGACAATTGAACATCAATATCCATTAATTTTTAGCAAGTCACAATATCTTAACACCCTGTATAATATAATAGGTAGGCCTACCAGTACTGAAAACTTCTTGTTTTTATATGCCCCCAATCGGCCTACTCGGCTATCTTGTGTTGTCTTTAGGGCTGTGCAAACGGAGAATTTTAACGAGTTTAGTAAAATGTTCACTAGGCCCTATTCGAGTTTGAACCGAGTTCAAATCGAGTTTATTTCCAAATTGTGAAAATGTTTTCTCCATATCAGACTTTCTTCTAGGCCTAGGGCTATCGAACACATTCTTCAGTTTTAAAGCCTAGGCCTATCTCCTGGGTCAAATATTTTCGGTAATGGAGGGTGCCATAGGCTAGGTCTATGCCTATTGTATGGCCTATAGACCTAGGTCTACTGTTGGGTGCATTTTGGTATCGCGATGTAAGTTTGTAGATCGGTAAAATATACCAATCTTGGCCAGGGCTCAGACCTAAGAGATCCTGGCAACTAGCTACCTGTTGCCACTGGCACTGTCACGCCGTGTGTTGTTTGATTGTTTACCTGCATTGTGACAAGTGTTCATCTCATGAATATTATTTCAAAATTGTATTCCATGCTAGGCCTATGGGTCATTCCATTTAGATTCACCAAAATTTTAAAAAAAGTTGTTGCATCATGATTTTTAATTTTTTTCAAATTTTGCATGTTGATACCTAGTATATGTGTGAAGATTTCAAATCCAAGTTTCTAGATTTTTCGTATGAACCGTTCACATACAGTGGAACTTTAAATTTACGTACCTTGAATCACCGAATTCCTTGATTGTGTAAAGTTTTTTGTTGGTCCCAAAAATTTTCCCATAAGGACAATGTTAAATTTTCCTTGAACTAACGTACCTTGTACCTACGTATTACGTGACTTTACGTATCGTATTTCAAGTCCCGAGTCATAATATATGGCCTCGAATTTACGTATCTATGCTGCCGAACGCTGTGGGGAACGAGGGAGGTTGTTATTTTTTACTGGTCCAAGTGCCGCCCGCTTTGACAGCTCAACACATGCCGCCGACCGCATGGGTAATAATGCAGTCCCTTTCCTCCCCCCTCATTAGCAACAGTCTGGCAATGTGAGAAGGTCGAGTGGATCACCGTCCCCCCCCCCCCCCTCCCCCTCCCACCCATACGATCATATTTTTCACCTCCCGACAAACGCAACCGTTTGCCCTGGCCTACCCCTCCCTACCGGCCTCTTTTCCCGACGAGCTTAAATGAGTGAGCAATAAAAATTGATTGGGGAACAAGCCATATTCTATGCATGTGTCATTTTTTGTATGTGACAAAATCGAAAGAAGTTTTTAGTACCACCTCATTTTAAAAATGTTGTTTGACAGCCATTCTTGTTTAAAAACAATGATCCCTAAATTATTATGCAAAAGAAAAACAGGCACTGCTGAGAGTTGTAAGTGCACGTGTCTGAGCGGGCTGGCCGGCCGAGAGGGAGGTGGGCCGTGCCCGCAGCGCGGTGCGGGGGGAGGGGAAAAACCGTCTGTAGCGCGGCAGCTGGCGGGGGGGGGTGGGGAAAGTGAACCCCGACCACAGCTTCACAAAAGATCGGCTTACGGGAAGGAAATAAAAAACCGGGATGCGGGAAATTTTTTAACTTTGTGTAAATGGAATTTTTTGAAAAAAATTTTTCAAAAAAAGTGACATGGCGAAAAAAGGGGACAAGCGGGAACAATCCATAGGGGTTTTACTGTATTTTATTTATTTCTAAAAAATTTGGGGCGTGTGCACATTGAATTGAGAAAGTTATTAAAATGTTTTTTGTAGTTTTTTTTTTATGTTTTGAAGATTTTAGGAATTTCCCTACTCTCTTTTTTTTTTTCCGCTGTCCCTTTTATTTCAGGGAAACAGAATAATACCAGCATAATTCCCCCTCCCCTTCCCGCGCGGGGCCCGGGCCCACCCGTGATTCGCGTAAACAATTGGCTACACTACACCGTCTTTGGAAGGTGAAGGTCGTTCTTCGCGGAAAGTTTTTGTCTCTGTAATTCGATTCACATTTTTTTTAAAGATTCAGGGGCGTTTTTAAGTGTCCAATATTTATTCGGACACTGACACTTTGGAGAAAAATACATGGGGGCGGGGGCGCGAGCACTAATGAATGAACTATTACGTAATTGGGCATGGGGGTGGGGGGGGGGGGGGGCACGAATACGACGAGGCAATTGACCTTGACTGCCTACGACCCGATATCAATTACAACCAGATGTTCACATAAACAATTTCGTTATCGGCGCTTGATTTTCTCCTGCTTGCGTTGCACAACACGAAGCGGCGCCGGTTAACTGTCTTACCATCCGATGCCACCTAAAAGCAAAAAAAACTCATTTCCCTCACTCTGCACCCTTCCATGCTCAAAATCCACATGGGCCCACCTGGGAGTATTTGAAGCACTCAAGTTGATGTTGTTATTTTGTTGGTACGTAGGGGGCAATTTTTAAAGGGTTTTTTTTGAATTTACAAAATTCCTTGCTTATTATTTTTTTTTGCCTCTATTTAAAATTTCGAAAATTCAAAGTTCCACGTATTTTAGGCTTTTTGGGGGTTCGCCCCCGTGGGTTTTTTGTTTTTGTAGCTATAGCGGAAAATGAAATGGGTTTGGAAAACCCGTTTGAGATATCAAATGAAGAAGAAAATTTTCTTACAAAATGACAATCTTTCATTGACATCCTTCAATTTTGAACATTTTAATTTTTCTTGCATTACGAGGCAGCCAAAATATTGACAACGCTTTTGGTTTTTTGGGCTACTTTCAGTAAATAGTTTAATATGGAAGGGGTGACAAAAAACAAAAAAATTTTTTGTAGTAAAAACTATGAGTACTACCTTTAAAGGTTTGTGGGAAAAAAAAATGTGTTGTTTTAAACCCCTTTGCCTGAAAAAAAATTCTAAAAATGGAGCAAAATCCAAAGTAGGGCCTACCCCTTTGGGGGTATTTTTTTTCGACAAAAGGGGTAGGTCCTAAATTTTTTCAAAAAGCCAAAATTTTGCTTGATCATAGAATTTTAATATATCAAAAATTTGTCATGTTGTTTTGTTTGGTTTTTAAAGTTACGATTTTAAAAACTGTTAAAAAAAAAGACTATTCGGAAGGGCTAGACTTCATCCTTTGTTAGCTTTGACTACCGTATTGTTCCGAATATAGACGCCCCGGATTAAAAAACGCCCCTTTAATTTTTCAGAATCATTCCAAGAAAAAAGAAAAAAATCAAAAAAAATTAAAAAAAAGTTTTCATGAAACACTTACAACAAAAAAATTTTTTAACAATGATAGGGGGGAGGCCTATGGTTTTTATAGGGGAGACCAAAACACAAACTCACTGCAACCACAGTTCACCCTCTGATTTCCGGTCTTCAATGTTTACATCGTAGGGGGGGGGCCCAGGCCCAGCTCCTTTGCAAACCCTTTCTGATTTTTTAAAAGGGAGAGGGAAACCCTTTTTTTTTCCCCGCGATCACAGTCTTCATTTGTTCATCTTGAGCCATTTCATCTTCTCCTTCATCCTCATTATTACGTTCCTAATCTTAGCAACGTAGATGACAACCCCGACGACAAATCTATGTAGGTCAAACTAGGTCACGATGTGATCACGGCCCAAGGATTCTGACGACTAGCGCAGTTTTGCCCAAGGTTCGGCCGGTTCAGTGGCATCGAGTGGGGGGCGGGGCAAGCGCAGCGAGTGCGCGGAAGTTGTATAGAGGCGTGGCCTATGTTCACCTATTTCAAATGCGCGGCAAAAAACGCAGTGCTGTTTTTGAGATTGTATTTTCGGAAAAAAAATCGCGCTATATTCGGAACAAAACGGTTTTGATTTTACGAGCCACTAAAAAAAGGGTGAAGGGGGAACATAGGGGGGGGGCTTAACCAATTTTTAAATTGTTAATGAGAATTAACTATGATTTAGCTGAAAGTGTTTGGGGGGGGGGTTGGGGGCAGGGAATAACCTGGACAGGATAAAACACGCCAAGATACAAAAAATTTTCAAAAAGATGTTAGGTTCACTTTTTGGATTTAAAATGAAAACCCGCATGCTACGTGAGGGGACAGACTGGGCCCCGGACCGCAGAGCTTGAAGCACAAAGCTGCCGTAAAAAAATGATGATGAAATTGGGACAAAATATACAAAACAAACAAAGGGTCCCACCGATCGTTTTGACTTTGACGATAACAGACAATTTTCAATGATTTTTGAGTAAGTTAATGTAAACTCCTGCTGAAAAAGACATTTGTTGCCCCTAAACAGCGAAAATTTTGGAACAAAGAAAGAAAAATGTAAAACCAGCTGAATGCATAAAATGGGATTTCTCTGAAAATTTTACTTTTGTGATCAGGAAGAGATCAGAGTTTTCACTTGGTGAAAATCAAGCACATTCACCCATTTGTGTCTACTAGGCCCACAAGGTAATGAGGCAAAAAAAGAGCTAACTTCAGAAATGGTGCATTATGAAATAGTACTACTGCAGTGTACATTTTTTTCAGAAATGTTCTAGAATTTTTGAAATCTTTTGCTTCCCCGTAAAAAAAGTTATTTTCTTTTGTGACGGTCGCAAGTCGTATAAAAAAAAACAAAAAATACCAACTTGTGCCATCACTTTGAGGGTTTTTATTATTATGCGGGAAAGGCATTTTTTTGCCCAATTTCATGGCAAAATCATGCGAGGGATTGGGGGAACGTTAAAAGTCTTGTTTCGAAAAAAAGCCTACAAAGAACTTTGGTAATCAATCAAGACTCCTAAAGAGATGTTTTGAATTTTGTGATGAAAAAGTCAAAAGGGATTTAAATTTTTCTATGTAGCCTAACTTTAAAAATATCGTAAAAGAAGAAAACCATCACCAACGTATGAAATGCAGTTGGGGTCCAAAAAACAAATCTTACCATTTTTTCAAAAACCAAATTTATTTGAACTCGTGCAAGTATTCAAAAATAAACTCCCGGGGTTATGTTGCCTGTATCTATATCACGTGGTGGTTGAAACTGTTGCAATTTCGGGGGAAAATTGGACTTTAAAATTGACTTTTTCACCCATCGAACCTAGTGGCCAAATGTTTTTAAAATGCAGATAAAGATTCAGTATGGGGGATACACGAAAACATTTTGCGCATTTATCACCTTTGGAGTTGTCGACGGCAACAAGACGATCTCATAATACTGTATTGTGATGTGTGTGTACTGTATGTACTCTTTGCATGGAGATAAAAAACATGCTTCAGAACACCAAAATTAAAGGAAAGAAGCCTTTAAAAAAGTTTAATGATAATTAATGATTAAATGTACTATTTTGATATTTTCACAATCATTAAAAACTAAAGCTACTTTTTAAACATATTCTACCGTTATTTTACGTTGTGTAAATCTAAGTGGTTTTTGTATTTTTGTAAAACGTACTTTTAAAACCAATGAAAACAACATGAAAAAATTTTGATATTTTAAAAATTCATATGATAAAGCAATTTAGGCTTTTTTTTTAAAAAAATTTTAGGACCACCCCTTTTGTCGAATAACTCCCTAAAAGGGGTCTTTTGTTTTTGGGGCTCCTTTTCAGTTTTTTTTTTCAGGCTAAGGGTTAAAACAAACATTTTTTTTCTAAAACCCTTTAAGGTATGTGTACTCATATTTTTTACTCACAAAAAATTTTTTTGTTTTTGTTACCCCTTCCTATTAAACATTTTTTAAAATACCAAAAGCCAAAAGCTTTTGTCAATATTTGGCTGCCTCGAAATCAAGAAAAATTAAAGTTGTTCAAAATTTAAGTGATGTAATAAAAGATTGTCATTTTAGTAAGAATATTGCCCTTACTTCATTTTGATATCTCAAACGGTTCTAAACCTATTTCATTTCCCGCTACTAGCTACAAAAGCAAAAAAACGCTAGCGGGGCGACACCAAATGCCAAAAATATGTGAAGGGTTTCATCCAAAAAAATCAGAAACTTGGATTTGAAATCTTAATACTTATAGGGCCTAGGAATAAACATGAAAAATTTGAAAAAAAAAAAAAAAACTATGAAACCTCATCGGGAAATCAAAAGGGAATGACCCCTATGTTTTAGAGAAAAAATTACGCCTACCCTAGCCCGCCGCATATTTTTACAAATCATCGGGTTTCCCTCTGCTCTCGTCTCGTGTCCCTTTTTTATTTTTGTAGAAAACACAACTAGCGTGCAACAAATCTCGAACAAAAAAGGGGCGATACAGGTAGATTTAATGATTTCACAAAAACGAGGGCCAAATCAATGCTGATTGACGTCATGTCAGCTCCAATTGGATCTCGGAAAGGTCACCCGGGCCCAAATATAACGATTTTTCACGCAGAAGGAGGTTGACCTGTCTGTATAACGAACTTGCTTCATATGCTGCCATTAACGGGGGAAACACAAAAACTTTTGGGGGTCAAAAAATAAAAATGCTGTTTTTCCCGCACTTGAATATTCAAATTCAAATAAATAAACACAAATTTGTTTGAAACTTGCCGTGAACTCACTCGTACTCAAAAAATTCGAATACTTGCTCACCCCTAGTTAGTTTTCTTGTTATCCAATATTAAAGGACGGGTTTTCCTTCGTACAAGCCCATTTTTAACTAGGCCGTTTTAAACAAAATAATTTGGACATGACACGAAAAAAAATTCGACAAAAAAAAAGGGGGGGGGAAAATTTTGTTTTATTTTTATTTTATTTTTTATGTAAAAAAAAAAAAAAAAGGTGAAATGTATGAAAATTCAAAAAAAAAAATACATGGTTTCAAAAGCGTTTCCCTTTTAAATTTAATTTTACAAAAAATAAAATTAAAAATTTTGCTAAGATGACAAATTGATGCAAATCGAAAGTCAATTTTGCTTTGAATCATGTAAGTCCCAATCTAAACATAAATTATTTTGAAAACCCTTTTTTTACCGTGGACCGCTTTTTTAGCTAACCAAGGATGGGCGAACCTTGGTTTTTTAAATTTCGAACCCAAATCGAACCCTTTGTAAAAAAAAATTTCGAACTTCGAATCGAACCGAACTTTAAAAAAACTGCTGAAAAACCAAAACAGGGGGGTAGGAATTTCAATTGGGCATACTTTAAGTCTAGACTAAGGCTCTATCTCCCTACTATCGAGATCTATTTCATCGACTTCATCACAGGATTGATCTTACCCTTTTTTGGGAAGCATCCTAAATTTTTGGCCTAGCCCTACCTAGGCAAGGCTACCCAAAATTTCCAAAACTTTGGTTTAGATAAGATTATAAAACATTTTTTGACACCTTTATCTTCTATATTCTAGGTAACCCAGGCTAGGGGTTTTCCCTTTCTTGGCCTACCCTAGCCTAAAACCCTTTGCCCCCAAGCCTAAAATATTCCTTATGAGGCCCAGGCCTCCCAGGCCTAGCCTAGGGCTAGGCCCTGGTCCCTAAACCAAACCCAAAAAAGATTTTTTTGAAATCCGGGGCCCGTTCTCGTCTAAAATACCGCAAATATTAAAAATTTTTTTAGGCCTAGAACATGGGGATGTTATTGTTATCTAACTTTGAGTAACAAACGAAAAAGACGATCTTTTTGAGGTTATGTAGCTTTTCGCCTGTTTTAAGTTTGTAAGCTGACGCCAAAAGTGGTTTAAAACTTTGCCCCGAGAAATTTTTTGATTTAAAATAATTGCATAAAACGTGGTTAATCGGGCTTTAATCATTGTTCAGGATTCCAAATAATATTGTTACTCTATAAAACATGTAATATCGTCGTAAATGCACAGGTCTGTCTTGGCGTCTTAATTAGCGCTTTCTCATTGGTGGTACATTCATATAAGCTTTTTGCGCGAATCGATTGTCGAAAATTAGAAGGGACGCAATTGGGGGGAGCTGCTTCCATTTCATTTTTTCGAAAATATCGCAGGAAATCGATAGTCGAAAGAAAAAATACTCCCCCCCATTGGGGGGGTTTTCTCGCACGCGGACAGCGGCAAGTTTAAAAGTTCGGAGCAAGTTTGTAATTTTTGATAAATCACGAACTCGAACTTCAAATTTCGAACTCGAACCGAACCGAACTTCAAAAAAAGTTCGGTTCGAGTTCGGAATTTCGAACGTTCGCCATCCCTACTAACCTATTATGTGTTTGTTTTGTTACAGAACGAAGAAGACATTCCCGCGTGTGCTAGTTCATAAATGTGCGCGGGACTCAGTCGAGAGTTCTTCTCAGCCGCTTCTTGGATTCAACATGGTGAGTGAGCTGGAATGTGTTGTATTTACTCATTCTCTTTTGTAAGGCCTATTTATTATTTTATAGAGATGCCCGTTGATATAAAGACCGGTTATCGATATAGGCGAGGGTAGGCTATACTAAATTTTAGTTGAAATACAATATCAATATTTTGTAGCTGGCAACTCTAGCAGCAAAGAATAGTTTTTTTTACATAGTAGTCCGCTGAGATGCTACCGAACAAGATGGTAAGGCCTTTGTGAACCAGAATCATGTTATAAAAAAGTTACCCAAAATTGCTAGAAACGGGGACAGATATTGATGGATTATTTATTATGGGACGTTTTAACTTTCAAGGAGGGTTCCCGTAGCCTACTTTACTTCAAGCCAGAATAACCTACCTAGGCCTACTGGTACTTACATACTTAGACTACATCAAATAGCCGGTTACGTTTGAACCTGTATTTATTCTTGAGAAATGAGAATAAAAGACCTGGCTTACACCATTCTCCTTGTTGTTGTATCTAAAAGGTTAAAGAAAATCCTCTTAACCCTGTTTTTGTTGTATTCCAGGCTGTCGGTGAGGCCTCAACACAAGACTGAGTGGATAAAGTGACGGTTGTGCCAACAACGACCTTGGACGTCATGGTGAGGGGAAAACCTGACACAACGAGTGGCCAAGTCGCTGTTTTCCCTGCTCTCCACTCTCCATTTCAAAATAATTTGATTGACAAATTTCATCACATTTCAAATCCGACATACAACCTGTTTTTCGTTCGTGATCGCTCCATTCTTTTTTAGCAACAAAATCAAACTCCTTCCACACCGCACTTCTCTTTCCTGAGGTGCCACTAACTTAGGTCTAGATTCCATGGTCACTTCAAACCGCGGAAAACAATATTGCTAACAACAAACACGAAAAAACACGTTTCTCGCAAGGCTGTCGAGAGCCGACTGACGAAAACGAACGTATGACCTTGGTACAATGTGACTAGCTGGAACAGAGGCCGGCCGAGACGAAGCCGCGCATGCGAACACTTGCCGAATACAACACGTGCTTTGTGTACAATGTTGCCAGTTCGAGCGCGCTCATGGATGGTTTGACGCTAAGTTTCGATGTCAAACGATTTGCATTGATGCAATATTTAGATTTCGCAAGTAATTTTGATGTCGGAACGATTATAATGGCAAATCGATGTCGAATCGATGTCAATTTTTGCTTCGACATCGATGTCAAAACAAAAAAATCAATATCAAGTCCCCAACTCTCAGGCCTATTATTATTTCATAGTCTTAGCACAGTGGCGCGTCAATATCGCCCAGTTGAGTTGGCACAGTTTCACTTGTCTCCCTTTTAAATAGGCCTAGAGGTACAGTGTTATTAAAATGGGTGTGTGGAGAAGGAACCCAACAGCTCACCTGGTCGGTGACTGCAGGGATCTCGTAAATAACGAGACAAATAATAAAATAATAAAAAAAAATAAAAAAAACATAAAACACAAAAAAACATTGAAACTGTTCTGGCCAAACAGGGCCTTGCTCACTCGACGAGAGCGGAGAGATGACTAGCCTAGGTCTGCACATTTAGGCCTATTTACAAAACACACCGGTGGCAATGTTGGTGGAAGTAGAGGGGAACTAGAAGGGGAGGTGGGTGGAGGAGTGGAGTAGACCTTAGCCTAGAGTTGGTGATCCGCCTTCTCAGTTCATGCTCATTGCAGCTGGCAGGTAGGGCTCTCACAACACTGGCCTGGTAACATTCATTGAAAGCCAGGTTGTGAGAGGCAGCATGTAGGGCCACAGATTTCACAGTGTTGCCTGCCTGGGTGTCATATCTCTGGTACGATAAGACCCTTTTCTCAATCTAACGACGGCACTGCTATATACTTTCATACAACGAATATTGAAGTATCCATAAAATTTAAAGAAAAACTGTTTAAGAAAATAAAGGAAGAAAGGACATGTCTCTATCGAAGCACATTTCTATATTGACTGTGTGTAGAGTACGAATCACACAACTTTGAATGACCTTTTGACACTGTTTGGTGGCCATTTTTCATGTTAACCACTAGAACAAAATTGGAGGTCTA
Organism: Sweltsa coloradensis; assembly: GCA_024449915.1. NCBI lineage: Eukaryota > Metazoa > Arthropoda > Insecta > Plecoptera > Chloroperlidae > Sweltsa > Sweltsa coloradensis. The sequence goes on from JAMZAV010004417.1 coordinate 21,557, forward strand.
ATTGAAAACGTACTTTTAAAAATATTAATGAGTTATACACGGTGCAAATACTAAATTATAATAAAGATACAAATTTAATTATTGTCATAGAACATAGAACATACATAACTCATACACCATAGCAAAAATTTTACAAAAAAAAAATTAATGTTACATAGGCCTACAGAAAAAAAACTAACAAGAATATAATCAAAAAAACCCCCAAAGCCTGAAAAAGGCTTAACTGTGGGTAAAGACAATTAATAAATTATTAAGAGGTGACAATACAGAGAACGGAACATATAACCAAAATAAGCATGAAAAACAGTAGTATAAATACTACTATTATTGTTTACAAAATTAATTTAATGTAATCTGGACGATCAAATTCATTGAAAGTAGGGAATAAATAACAAAAAAATTTAGTCTATTGTTTCACGTTGAAAACAAGGGTTTTATATGCATACTAAGCGATTTCCAATTACCATTTCTAATCGCTAAAAATTATAAAGGCTAGTCGTCTGCACAGCACAGATAGGCCCTTTGCCTCCCGTCTGATTAATCGTTTTTCTGACTAATTCTTTATGTGCTCTTCTGATCTGGGCTTGAACTAATATTATAAAAGATTTTTGAAGTGTAGGCCTAGCCTAAGTGTTGTTTAATTGTTTCACTTATGTTGATAAAGTGTTCTTTCCAAAATCCATGGCACTTGGCCATGAAAAATAGTTCAAAGTAAGCCAACCAATTAGGTAGGGCTAGGTACATAAAGTCAATACGTAAAAACTAGTTACTTGCCACCAAAAATATTTTCCTAGGTTAGGTACAAAATACTAGGCCTAGGCCTACCAACTACGGTTGGGCCGATGCTAGCCTACGCGTCCAAGTACGTTAGTTCCCAAATTGATACGCATATCAAGAATTTCCCTGTTTTATTAATTGGTTGAGTCTAGTGCCTAGCTGCATTTGAAGCTAGGCCTAGGCTTCCCCCCCCCCCCTCCAACCCCCAAAGAGATTCCTGACTAGGCCTGGACCTAGTAGGCTAGAACAAAGTGTGATATAGTACTTGCCCTAGGGCCAGTTCAATTATCAAAAGAATTGTTGATTAATACAGTAAATACAATGATATAAGACAAAGATTTTAATAACCAAAACAACTCAGTGACAAAACATAACACGCAATGACAGTATCCTAATGAAACATAACCTCCAACGTTTGGAATGGTCTGTTGACATACACCTAGTTCGTCACCTCGCCATACGCACGCAGCGCACGGAGTAGAAAAATGATGTTAGCAATTTTATTTTTCCTGTGTTGGTTATACCGATTTAAACAAATGCAACTTTGAAGGTCGTTCAATCTAGGCTGAATCACACTCTAGCAGACGTTCAGTTCTCTCGTGTCGTCTCATGATGCAACCTTGTGGTAAACACCTCCCTGTTTAGATTCTTACTCTGTGTTCATTCTTGCAGGAGGGGGAGGAGACCACAACCGTCGGCCGGCTCCACTGTGCAGCTCCGGTCGTCTCTAGAACATCTCCGCATCCAACCCCCAACGCTCGTGTCGTGTTGTAAGATGTGTGAGTCAGTTCGAGGAACAGTAGCTTGTGAACCACTGATCCGATCCCTAGGGTGTGTGAGCAGAGATTCTACAGGTTTGGGACGGGAATGAGAATTTTTAACTTTGTGTTTCGGGTTAAACGGGGACAAGGTTTGATTAGGAATTTCTTTATTTGACGACTCGTGTCTAATTATCAAATAAAAACCCGGTGCAAACCACTCCCAATGCAAAGATCCTCGCTGTAAAGTCTGTAACTAAAAATGGAGACAAAGGCCCAAAAAAAATTTAAATCAAATTTCCCTGTCAACTTTCCCTAACTCGCACGGGTTTTTTACGGTCATGTAGTTTTGGGTTTTAACTAATTGGGCCCCCTACCGTTTATAAACCGTATTTTAAACCCCAACTTAATATGGGGGGGGTTTTTGAAACTTTTTAAAGGGTTCTTCATTTTTCTGCCATAAAGTGGTGAAAATATTTTTTTGTGTAAAAAAAGCGGCTATCTTTCCGATTTTCCCTTTCCGTCAAAAAGGCAGACACCCGGATTTTAAATTTATTGTTTTCCCTTTTAAAAAATTTTAAATTTGTTTTTTTAATGAATAAAAAAATTAAATTTAGTAAATTCCCTTTAAACACCATGGAGGGCCCAAGCTTTTTTTGTATAAAATTCATTTTTTTACATTCTCCGCACTAACGTTTGAAAAAGATTTTAAAATGTAGAGATGGGAAATCATTTTCTTTTACTTTTTTGGCGCTTTTTAAGGGTTTGACAGTGTTTTGGGTTTGGGCGCTACAAATTCGGGGGGGCATAAAAACAGGGCGGTTTAAATTCGTACTATGTTTTTAAAAACCGGAATTTAAATTTGTATTGGGGGTTCTAGTTCGCTTCGGTATCGGACTAAAAAGTTAAACCGTTTTAACTACATCGTGTGCCCTATCAAAAATTTTTTAAAAACCCTTAAAACTTGTTGATAAAAAAATTTAAAATTTCCCCATGTTTGGTTGTAGGCAAATTTCTTTTTCCAATCACAAACCGTTTCCAACAGGTCATTTCCCGGCTTTAAAACTGGGCCGGCCTCTGGCTTGAAAACCGCTTTGGAGCCGGCCCAAGGGGAAACCATCTGGGACCCTTTTCCCCAAAAACCCTCTGGGCCGTTTCAAATGAACTAGTCCGGCCCAAAGGCCCAGACTGAAAAACCCTTTTCACTCCCACTTGATGAGGGGGATTTGAGTATCCAGGTCCCGCTCTAGAACAAATCCGGGGCGAGAATGTCCCGTTCCATGCAAAATTCAAAAAGGAAATTATAAAACCTACAGCTTAATAATTTTTTTCATTTAAAAAATTTTTTTTTGGGAAAATTTTAGGGGTTGAAAACCGACTTTTTTTTTCGTAGTTTCTAGCAGGCTGGGGTTTATTCGGCTTGAAAGGGCTGAGTGGCCGGCTTTTTTTTTTTGATATACCCTGGGGACTAGATGAAACCCCCAAATTTGGAAAGCCGGACTAACCCTGTGGTAACGATTGAATGAAAAGGGTCCTTAAAAATAAATTTGGGCTTCTTTTTTTAAGGGTTTGACTCTTTTTTAAAACCGACTTTTATTTTTTTTTTCATGAAATAAAGTACAAAATTTTTGGGAACGAAAAATGTTTCCCCGTTCCCCCCCCCCGATCTAAAATTTCTCATTTTGCACACCCCTACTGATCCACTTTTCCCCTTTACCAAAGCTCCACAGGGTTTGGTGCAAGCGCTCGGCGGCTAACCCCACAATTTGGGTTACAGCTTAAAAAGCTTAAAAAAATTCCGGGTCGACGCAAAAAATGGGGATCAAAACTAGTGTTTGTGTTCACTCACTTTTGCCCAGTCGTGCTGTGATCCGTTGATTTACCCGGTCATGTAGAAGCGCCCCGTGCCTACTAGTAAAACCAAATTCACACCACAGTTCCTGGTGCTAGGGAAAGGCTTTGTGCCTTATTGCGGATTTTGACAAATTAAAAGTAAAACCCCAAATTGGATGATGTTTCTCTTTTTTCCTTCAACTGCTGCTCTACTCTCATCATCGTTTGTTTTACAAACCCCCAAAATCATTATTGGGGGGCCCGGGGGTTTCCTGGGGCTAAACGGCAGCAAAGCTAAGTGTTTTTGCGAGCTTGCCAGCGTCCCTCTCGTGGGGAACTGTGGAGTGAACCCGGGTTTCTCCGGGGTAGTTGGTGGGGGCTTTTCCCATTTTGGTCCCCTTTTGATCAAAAGCTGCTCTTGTAGACTTTCCTCCCCTGTGAAAAACAATAGGGAAAATGGGGGAAAAACGTTTTTTATTTTTTAGGCGGTTTTAAAAAGTTTAATATTTTTTTAAAACAAAACAAGGGAAAATTTAAGGCCCTAGTTTATAAATTTAATGTAAACTGACATTCCCCAAAATTTTTTTTAAACTTTTTTTTGGGTTGAGCAGTGGGTTTAGTCCAATATACGGCCTAGATGATAGTAGTGAATGAAATCCCGTATACCCGGGACTCCCCCCTTCTCAAATTTTTTGGGTTCAAGGCCAAATTTTTTTCTATTTGAAACCCCATATAATTAAAACTAGTCTACAAACTAGCAAAACATACTGTACGTTGAAAAATTTTTTCTTGCTAAGCTACGGGGAAAAGAAAGGGTGACTTTCTTGCTGTAGAAAAAAAACCCCTTCATAGAGGAAAATTAAAAAGGGTAATCTGATGCCATTTTGGGAACACCAAGTAAGAAGGGACGGCAGGGATTTTAAGGGTAAAGGGGGCCCTGGGAAATTTTTGGGTTTAAAAGATCCCTGAGGGGGGCCCAAACCCTGCTAGATATGTCATTGTGCACCATATTTTTTACCATCTGCAACGCCCGGTTTAAAAAAAGAAGAAAAATAGCTCACAAGGTATATTTGGTGGAATTCGAAAATGGTAAAAAGGATACTACAAAGGGGGTTTTTAGAAAACGTTGTGTACCCAAAAAAGGCCTAGAAATCACCCCCACGCTTTTGGGGCTGCATTTGAAAAAGGATGCGCCGCCCGGGGGGGACAAATGGCAAGCAAAGAAACTAAAGAGACGGGTGAGGTTTTAAACTGTTTGGGGCCTACAGAAATAGAAGATAGCTAAAGCAGGTGATGCAAAAGGAAGTGAGATGTAGCCTGAAAGGTATGGGGAAACAAACGTGGCAAGCCCTAGGGGAAAAGAAAGGGGGACTTCATGGGAGAAAGGGAAATTGAAATAGTAGTTCGGAGAAAACAAGCAGCAGGGGAAGGAAAAAAAATTTTTGGGAAAAGAAAAAAAAGTGGGGTTCCGTTCGATATAAAATTGGGTTATCGATAATCATGCATCTGAAATTCGTTTATTGATTGAATAATGATAAATTTTTTACGTCGATCGTAACCCAAAAAAGTTAGGCACATTTTTTTTCTCGCATATCCACGGGGGGGAATTTGTGTACCTTTTGGGGACCCGCATCCTTTTTTTTTCTTTTTTTGCTCAAAAACGGGTTTTCCACCCTATTTAATTTTTTCACAAGGGGCCCCCCCCCCCCCCCCCCCCCTCCTGCGTGGCGGGCCGGGCCCGATGAAGCGTGCTCCCAAATGAAACTGTAAACTGTGCTCCCCGGGCTCGTGTGTTGCCCTTTATCTGCTTCTCAGAAATTTGGTTTGTAAAGTTTCATTTCGGGCCTTTTTTGGGTTTTTTTTTTCTTTAAAATTATTAATTTATGAATTTATTTTCAGAAAGTACCCGGGAACCCCCCTTTCCTCCCATCCCAAAGGGCTGGATCTACCCCCAGAAATGGGAATGATCCGGTGGGCCTCCCTATCACATGGCTCACTCACTCGTTTAAAAACCTTTTTGGCTTTTCCCTAGTTACAGTAACAAAATTTTTCCCAATGCTCCGATTTTTATTTCGTAACAGATGAATAATATTTGACATTTTTTTGGGAGACACGAAATTTGGGTTTTGAGAGAATGATAGATAAGATAAATTAAGTAGCTTTAAAGGGAATGAATAAATCATTTCCGAGTTGGCCGGAGGGGGTAAAATAAACTCGAAAAAATACTTTTTGCCCTTGAGCGATGTACTACAATATCGGCTGTGAGGCGTGGGGGTTGAGAAATCAGCGCCTGCAGGCAGAGCAGTCCCAGCCCCCGGGAAACCCACAACGCACGCCTGAAATTTGTCCACACTGCAGAAAGGGCGGGGTGATGCTTGCCCCTTCGATTTGCGCTTTGGTAGATCTTGAAAAGAAAATTTTTTCAGGGAAAGGGTTGGGGAATCAATAATCGATGCAGGTGTTAAACCCCGCGGCCAAATTTTACGCGGACCCTGTGATGTATAGTGCCCGCCTGTTCAGGGCCCCATAACCCGCGCCAGGGGATTTTTAAATTTTTTTTCTGGGCATTTATCAATTGTTATGCACGTTTAAGATAATATTTTTCCCTTCCCCTGGGAAAATTTTTTCTGCTCATTCCCCGTCAACAATGTATTTTTTTTAGTAAAACCCTTCTTTTTGTTTTAAAATTTGGGCAAAACTGGGGGACCCGTTTTTTTTTAATAAAAAAAAACCCAAAGAAGTTTTTGCCTTTTTAAAAAAATTATTCAGGGTACAGAAAAATTTCCCTTTGGTTCACAAGAAAGAAAAGAAAATTCTCGAGGTTCACATCTTAAACGTGCTAAAAATTTGGGATAAATGACCAAAAGGGAAGAAAAGGTACCGGGGCTTTTTTTGGGGGGCCGTGAACGGGGACACTCCCCATTAATTTACCCAAAAATTTTAAAAATGAAGGGGCGGAGGGCGGGGGAACCCAAAGGGACGAAATACTCGAAAGCAAAAAAAGGAAAATTTAAAATTTAAAAAGCCTCAGGGGCTGACGATTTTTACTTTTTTAAAATGTTTAAATGCAGGGGGGCCCCGCTGGGGCCCACTGATTCGGGGTTTTTTGAAAGCGGGGGGGGAAAAAAATAGTCCCAAAATTTTTTAAAATTTAAAATTAAATTTTTTGGGACAACTCAACAAATAAACATTTTTCCAACTGTGTGGCCCTAGTCCCTTTGCCCAAGTAGAAACCCCAAGTGTGATAAATTAGTTCTAAATTATATTTCCTATTTTTAAAAAAGGGGACTGGAAAAAATGAAATTTAAACTAGAGGAGACCCTACAACGTAAAGGGACAAACCTTATAAAGGGGGATTAAAAGGATGAATGGGAAAAGCCAAAGCTGAGGGAAAAACAGTATGGTTTTCAGAAGGGGGGTCTAAAAAGAAAGTTAGGGTTTTTTTCCTTGGATTTGGAAATGAACATGATACCGGGCAAGGGAGAAAGGGGGGCACTTCTAAAACCCAAACAACCGGGGGATCGTGAAACTCATCAGGACAGTGAGAAAAAGGGATAAGAATAGAATCCCAAGGCAAGCATTTACCTTAAAATGAAAGGTAAAAAAGGGGAAAGCCAAGTAAAAGGGGGTTTTTGAGGAGAGAGGAGGGATAGGGGTTTTGAGGAGAGAGAGATGGTGGGGGGAAAAAAAAGAAATGGGGGGAGCAAATTTTTTGCGACAAGAGAATGAGGAAGAAGAAAGGTGCCGAGCTTGGAAAGGGCCGGTGCTGATTCGTGAGGCCTTACTAAATGGGGGTTTACCCCCTTTCCCCTAACTAAATAAATGTTGGAAAAAATTATGAAATTATTCGGAGAACACTTAAATACGTACTAGGCTAATTTTTTTTCTTTTTCGTTGTAAAATCTTGAAAATAGAGAGTCTTAACGTTACCCTAGAAACCCGATTTTTTTTTTCGACTAATTTTTTAAAAAGTGGGCTTCCATTCACGACTTTTTTTTTTCGGGCTCCTATACTCAAGGGTGGCCTACGTGAGCCATCGGTTAGAGTTGCGAGTTGTGCTGTATTTTGTACTCCATCTAAAAACTTGATGCTTGTTTCCCTTATAAAACCCTAATAATTTTTTTTAAAATAAAATTTTGGGCCCATCATATTTGTAAAACAAGGGTTTTAACCGGGGGTTTTTGGTCATTTTGACTACAGTCCCGGGCCACAATCCCTACAATACAAACCTAGGTTTTGTACGTGGTGCCAAGTTTTGGTGCTGAAAATGTTGTTTACTTCAGTACGTAGGCTTAAAATGCCTTCTAAAAACAAAATGTTTGTTTATGTAAATAATAAATTTTTCCCATAAATAAATAAAAGAATTTAGAGTGTAATCAAGGTAAAAGGCCCCAAATCTTAATTATTCATTTTGAAAAACAGGGTAAAAAATAAAGGGGGAATTGGAGAGCTGAGGCTAGAGGGGGAAGCCCGATTTTAAATTTCCCCGGGTTTTTTCCTGTTTTTAAATACACCTCTTTTTTAAAAAAACCCGGGAAAAACGCTTTTAACCGTTGTCGTATTTCACGAAAAATTATGACATCTGTAGCGATTCCTTAATTTTTTCCCTCGTTTTGAACTAAAATTTTTGCATAAAATTTCCCAATTTTGGGGTGCTAGCCCAAAATTTTTGGGGTTTTTTTTTGTATCCTTTATTAGGGGGGCATTAATCAAAAAAACAGTAGTAGGCCTTTTGGTTTTTGGCCTTTCAACCTTATTTTTGGGGGGCAAAAATTTTTGAGAAAATCAAAGGGGGGCCCTCCTTTCTTTTTCATTTAATTTCAAAAAGAAAATTGGACAAAATTTTGAAAAAAATATTTAAAATTTTATTTTCTTTTTCCTAAATTTTGGGAGCCAAGGGGAAAATTTTGGGGGATAAATCCCAATGGGGCCCTATTGCCTATAAGTCTTTTTTTTTGCCCCGGCAAACTTTGAAGCCACTCGTACCTTTCCCAAAAATTGGTGTTCTTGACCGCCTAATTTTTTTTTTTTTTATCAAATGTAGGCTATTTTACATATTATTTAGAGGGCATAAAAGATTAAAACATATTTTTTGTTTTCTCTGTAGTCTTTTTTGGGGGGGGGGGGGGGGGGGGGGAATTTGGGTATTGTTTTGGTGTGGGGGTTTGACAAAAAAAAAAATTTTTTTAAAATGGTCCTGCTAAGTTTTTCTGATTTGGGAGGGGAAAAAATTACGTTCTTAGGGGAAAAATGTCACTTCCCTTTATCCGGGAAACTTTTTGGGTTGCCGTTCAGCGATTTTTAGTTTACTTTGTAATAACCCAAAAACCCACCCCTTTCCCAAACATAAGTCAGGTGGGGGGGTGATTTACACCGGGTTTTCCGTGCTAGGGATTTCAGTGTTTGTTTACCCCGGGCTCAAAAACCTCATTTTTTCAATGTTTTCTAAAACGGGCTTTCTACCATTTCTCTCCTTTTCTTTCTATCCTCCCCAGAATCTTTCTTCTTTAAATTTCTACCCCATTTTATTTTTCCTTTTAAGTAAAATTAGGCCTACAAAAAGTATTTAAAAATTTAAAAACCACAGGGATTTGCACTTGCCCCTTTTTTGGGTATCAATTTTTTCCCTACTGGGGGATTGGTTTTCTTGTAATTTGGTAGGGGGATAAATTTTGAAACCACGGGCATACAACAACCCAATAGGTAGTTCATGTTGATTATCCAATTTTTAAAAATCTGAAATTCAGTGCCCACTTTGTCTAGCGGAGAAAACCCTTTGGATACGAAAGCCAAAACGTCTTACAAAATATTTTAAAATTTTGCAGTTGCTGAAAAGGGAAATCGTACGACCTTGAAAAAGGGTACTTTTTGTCCAGGCCCCCCTGAAAAAATTTTTCCAAAAACCCAACACTAGTTCCCCCAGACGGGCCCACTAAATTCCAGAGGGTTTTTTTAAAGAGCTTTTAAAATTACATACACCCCTACTTACCCCCGAGACAAAGGGGCTGGTTCAATATATGGCCCAAGGCAAAAACAGGTACCCCCAAAAACCCTATACTAAAAGTACAAAACACTGAAACTTAATACCCAAACGGCTTTCCCAGTTGAATACCCCGGGTTCTCAAATAGTCCCGAAGTCAAGCAAAAGGGCGTGTAGTACTTGGTGGGTGACCACTTAAAAACCCACCACGTCCCTTTTTGGCAAAGGGGGTGAAGAAAAGATCGCCAAAGGGGTCCCCCCGGTAAAAAACATCTTCCCATTTCACCCTTAGCCGCCTGCGGAAAAATGAAAACAATGTAAAAGTTTCTGGAAATTAGAAAAAAATAAAAATAAAAAATACAAAATAAAAATGTCGTCGGGCGGGGCCCAAAAGTCCCTTAGGGCTTGCTCACAGAAAAAACTTAGAGGTGAAAAAAATTATTTACATTTTCATAGTTTTGTTTTCACTGCAGCCCTATTAAACCGTAAATTGCATCTTTCATTTTTTTTGAAACGCTTATTGTTTTATTGCTTTATTGAGGGGTTTGAGTGCAATTAATAATTAAAACCCTCCCAACATTCACCCAAACTTAAACTCCTCAACCAAATCAACTTGGCTAATTTTGGGAAACCCTCAACTCATTAACAAAACGGGTTTTTCCCAAAGGGTTTGGGGTTTAAATTTAAAAATAAAAAAACAAAAAAAATGAACATCTTAGGGGTTCTACCCCCTTGAAAACAATTCCCCCCCAAAAAAAAAAACCCCCCGAGGGGGGGGGGGGGGGGGCCCCCGCTTGAAAAAATCCCAGGGTGTCCCATGTCCAATCCACGGCACTGAGGGCTGTGTTTTTTTGAAAACCCACCTAGGTAAATTACATATAGGGGGTTAATAAAAAATTGAATCCCTTGCCCTTTATTCTAACCACTCGTCCAAAATGGCATTTTTTGCTTTAAATTAAGACTTTTTCATTAGAGCCTTTTTTAAAACTATCTCACAAAACTTTTTTTATTTTGAGCCCAACTTTATAAAACTGTACATAAACTTCTTAAGGTACCCACTTTGAAAAACAAAGCACTTTTTTTAAAAAGAACTAGTTTTTTCTATTTTTCCACCCTTAAAATATTTTTTTTAAGAACCAAAAAATTCTTTAAAAAAATTTTTTCTTTAAAAGGGGCCCCTTTTTCCATTTAAGAAAACTTAGACCCTTAAAAAACCTAAGCTTACCAAAAAAAGGGCTTAAAAGGAAATACATCAACAATCCTACAACACATTGTTTTAGGTGAAAAAAAATTTTTTCATTTCTTGGGGTCGTAGGGATTCTCTTCATTGAAAACGTTTTTTTAAGAGGGGAGAGACGGTGGTAAGGGTAAAAATTACATCTTTTTGGGTCATATCTCGAGAACGCCCCTGACAACACTGGGCGTGATGACTAAAAACCCTGGGGGGGTTTTTTTTTAGAACTGTAGATTCCCCCGCAGTAAAAGAAACAATATTGTGATAAATTATGGTTTTTTTTTTGTAAACAAGTGGGGTTTGTGCGATTCCGTATTTTGATTTGGAGCCCGCACCGAGAAAATTAAAATTTAAATTTTTAACAATTAATTCCGGTTCTTTAATGTTAATTTAAACGTCCTAGCTAAACAAATTAGTACTATTGACCATAAAAATAAATGAAAAATAAAACAGAAAATAGATTTTTTTTGGGCTATAGATTTTTCCCTTCTGTGGGCCCCAAAAAGTAAACGATAACATCAATAAAACTTTATTTCATTTAATTTCTCAAAAATTTTCATAAAAAAGGACCAAAATGTGGTCCTATCTGAAAGTGACCCAAACAAAAACCTTTTTTCGGTAAAAAGATTTACTTACACGAGTCGAGTAACCAAAATACCTTGACAAATTTTTTTTTATAAATTTCACCCACTAGAAAAAGGGGTTTGATTTCTAATTCATCAATAAATTTAATTTTCCAAATAACAGCCCGTACTGAGTAAAAATTTTAAACTTCTTTCCCATGCAGGCTGCATTTTTAAAAACAAACCACATGTTTTTTAAACCACTTTTTCCCCTGCCCCCGTGTAGCGTTTAAAGTATGTCTAACAACCAGAAATTTTTTGGGTTCGGTTTTTTCCCTTTTAATGAAGTACCAAAAATTTTTAAAAAATTTAATTGGTTTTGGGTCAAAATTTAATATAAAATCTATTGTTGTACCCTAAAATTTATACATTTTAAAAAAATTTTTAAACGTAAACAACCCAGAAAAAAAAGTGGGGAAATTTAAAATTTTTAAAAATTCAAATAAAAAACTCTCAAAAAAAAATTAAATGCCTTTATATATGGAATCTTACAAAATAAAGAAAGTTTTTTTTTTCTTTTATTTCTCTTTCCTTTTGATTTTTTTAGGGGTTGCATCCCTTTTTCATTGTAAAAACTGTTTTGGGAAAAAAGTTGCTCCCGACTAAAGTGACTTACAAAAATTGTTTAAATCTTTTTTACTTATTGAATTAAATACTTTTTTTAAAATGAGTGGGGGGTCATTTTTAAATTTGATTTTTTGAGGGAAATTGGTCTTCTATTCATTTTGTAAAAACCGGTTTGTTGCAAAAAGTTCCCACAACAAAAAGCCCCTAATTAGTATTATTAAATTTAAAATTTGGGTCCCCCGGGAAATTTCCCTTTTTCATTAACTCATTGGGGGCCATTTTTTTTAAGTTTTTTAAGTTTGGGGTTTAAATGACTTCTATTCATTGGTATAACACAGTTTTGCAAAAAATTTCCTCACACAAAAAAGCACTTTTCCTGGGAGCCAAAATCTTGGCCCACCCTTATTTTTTTAAATTTAAATTACACTTAATTACCAGTTGCCCTTTTAAAATCATTAAATTGTTTTCCGGATTTGAGAAAAATCTTATCTTTAATTTTGTATTTTTTATGTTTTTTCCATTTTAAAAATTTTAATAAAATAATATTAAAATTTTTTTTCGGGGTTCGTTACTTTTTGACGTGCTTCTTAGGTTACTGCCCAATAGCTAGGCCCCGAAAATGTTGCCTAAACGAAAGACCTTCCTTTTCATCCCTCATAGTTTTAGTGTACCAGTATGGGGGACGGTATCATTGCCCTTTTTTCTTTTTCCTTTTTCTTTTACGGGTTAGGGGCGGAATTTTTTTTGAACACCACTCTTTTAAAGGGTTGGGCCTAGCTTTTTGAACTTTTGGTCTAGTAAAAACCTGTTTTGAATTTTTGCCCCGTGTTCGAAAACTAGCACTGACAGGTAGGGGGGCACTTATCGTTTTGTTGCCCAATCCCGTCTCCTTTTCTGGGGAAACACTTTTGTGACTGAAAAGTTTTTACTGCGAAGGGGAGGGAGCAATGAAGTGCAAAAAAAGACTTAAGGGTATAAAAAAGGGGTTTTTGGGCCTGTTTTTTTTTCGTTTTTTTTTGTAAAAATTGTATTAATTTTTTATAATAATTGTTTGGGTTTTTAGTTTTAATTGAATAATAATTGTATTGTTTTCATAATAAAATTAATAAATATATATATTATTTTTTAAATTTTTGTATATATTTTTTACTACTAATTTTTAAAATCCACACCAAAATAGTTTAAACTTCAGAATGTAACCTTGAAAAAAAGACTAAGTCCATATCTATCTGTCGGGCTGTCTGCCTGTCCCGTAAACTAGTTCAGAGTGAACTAGCTAGTCGCCAGCTACTAAAAGCTACTGCTAGCTATTTTATACTCATAACTAGTTTTTCAGACAGGCAGCAGGCAACAGACGACTTGGGCTAGTCATTTCCAAGGTTTCATTCTAAAGAGAAGGGAAAAATTGGGTTTAAATTTAAAATCAAAGTAGGTCCTTTCAGAAAGTAAACCCCGAAAAAAGACTAAGTCCATATCTATCTGTCCTTTTTGTCTTCCTTTAAAATAGTTCATGAGTAGAACTAGCTATCACCACTACTAGACTAGCTGCTAGCTATTCATTTCTCCCTAACTATTTTTTAGACAGACAGGCAGACAGACGACGGACAGGGCTTGGACTAGTCATTTCCCAAAAGGGTTTCTTCTAAAAAAGAAGGAAGAAGGTTTTTGGTTTTAAATTAAAATACAGTGATAATGGGAATAAAAAAAATGGGTATGTACAAATGAAAATTTGGGACAACAACGGGATGGGAATTAAACCCCATTTATTTTATCAGTGCTGTACAATAATTTGGCAACAATGTTTTTAAATGAACAGAAAATATTCAAGGCCGGGGGGATAGCTTTTCTCCCCCCCATTTCTTTTTTTCAGCACTGTTTTAAAGTAAAAATATTTTTTCCCAAAATATTATTTTTTAACAGTGCTGTCAAGAAAAGGGCCCTAGGGAAAGAGACTATCTCCACGGCCTTTTAAATTTCCCAAAATGGGCAAGGATGTTGGGTGATAATATTTAGCAGACATGAGTTAAAGACCGTATAAATATATTGGGAAAAACAAAGCTGGACAAGAAAAAGGTTACAGAAAAAAAAAAACTTGTCCATGGCCCTTTAAACTTCAAAACCCAAGGATTAGTTCGTAGACATTCCCCAAATTTTTTTTGGAGGTGGGGTGTTTTGTATTCTGAGAAAGAAGTTCGATGCTGGGAGGGGTGTTTCGGGAGCAGGGGTGCAAAGATTTTGCAAACTTATCCAAAACCCCTGAAACAAAAATAACATTGCATAACAAACCAGGGAAACAGGGATCTGGTAGGGGCAAAATAGTCAGGGGGTTTGTTTTCGGAAGAGCTACAACACTGGGCAACTAATTTTTTAAAAAAAATTTCCCCTTTTTTTGCGCCTTACGCGAGTGGGGGCGGGGGGGGATCTGCCAAAAGCAAAACAACAAAGGCGAGTGGGGGAAAGGGAAAACCAAACGGGCCCTTTTGGGAACTAAAGCATTTTGGAACATTTTTAAAGACATTCTTAAGGCTATTTCGACTTCTTTTATTTTTTTTCCAAATATGCTACCAAGTCAAAAAATAATGAAAGACTTTTTAAACCCCCCCTTTAAAAAAAAATCAAACTTTTTTTCCAAAAATTTCCCCCATTGCGCACACGGCAAATATTGGGCTTTTTAAATAATTTTTTAAACTTGATTTCGCCCAAGCACAAAATTTTAAAAGTAGTGTTTTTGTGACTTAAAATTTAAAGATTTTCTAGAGGCCTTTACCACTTGAGGAAAAAAATTTTTTTAAACAATTTTTTTTTCCTGCAAATTTTTTTTCGTTTGGGGGGTACAAATTTGGGATAAAATACTGCCCAAAATAAAAAATTCGCGGAAAAACAAATTTTTAAAAATAAACTTTTTCTCTTTATTCCCCCTCTAGAAAACCAGCTGAAATTAATGTCCCCAAAAAAACAAATACCTACATTTTCTTTTGGGGGAATTTTAAGTTTGTTATTTTCATGAGGGGATATTTGCCCTGTGCCCGATCAGAAAAAAATTTGGGCAAATAGTTTTGATTTTTAATAGTCCGGTTTTTAAAGCCTTCCTATAAATTTTTATTGGTATCTTTTGGGAAAATAGAAAACGCGGTCAATATTTAGGCATTATTAATATGAAACTTTTTACAATCAAATTGGTTTTTTTTCCTTTTGGGTAAGATTAAAAGGTGGGCTGTTTGTTTTTATACCCACACAAAACAATAGGTCTTAACAAAGTGGGTAATTTGGCCCCCCTACTAATTTTGTGACTATTTTACCGTACGTCACAGATTTAAAAAGTAAAACCCATGTGGGGTACGTATCAACTTTTCCCGCGTAAATTTTTTCTGCGAGGACAATAAAAAGTTTTGGGGCAAGGATCAAAAAGATTTTACCCACCGGGGAACGAACCCGGGTCCCCCCCGCCTTTTTCTAGCAATGCCAAGTTTTGCTATCCCGGGCCACTGGGGGAAGCTGTGGTATCAACATAAGGCCCGGCCCAAAGTCCTGCCCACTTTGGGCCCTTAATTGACCTGGGCCCAAAGTACAGGTAATGGGAAGGGGTTCATCTAATGTAAAATGTTTAACCCCTGTAAGTTAGGGTAGGCCCAATTTTTAAAAAGGGGGGTTTCAGCTGGGTTTTAAATACTATAATCAAATTGTTAAATCAAGAAATAATAACAAATTTATAGTTGGTTTTAAATACTTCCCCCAAATTTTAGCAACCTAGCCGGAGTGTAACGTATCTAACTTAATTAGGACTTTCTGGGTTGAATGACCCCTTACATTGGATGCAGCTTTTTTTCTGTTAGCAGCCATTGGGCATCAGCCTGTACTTTTTGGGGCCCCTTTTCAATATAAGGTCGAGTGGGGGGGGCCCGCCTAGCCATGTTTTTTACTACAAAAACCCCTTATAAAAATGTAAAAACCTTTTTCTTAAGTTTTTATTTAGTTTTAAAAACATGTTCGTGGGGAAAAAATCCAAATCAACCCGGGATCAAACCCCGGTCTCCCATTCAAGTTTTAAAATTTTTTTTTCCAACAATTTTTAATTCTTTAATGAAAATGTTTCCCGGGACTAAGTACAACGTGCAAGTTAAAAAGGGTGGGGTTGGGGAGGGAACCAACAAAAGTTTTTTTTTACCCGGGGGAACTGTTGGTTTTTTATCAAACCCCACCCCCCTTTTTTCTTTTTTTAGCCATTTGTTCCTATCTATTTACAAAAATAGGGTTGCCCCCTTGCATTTTTTTATATAAGTTTTTTCCCTAACTGGGGCTCGAGCCCAGAAACCCCATCATTCAAAAACTACGGGCCTACAAGCGGCTTTTTTCTTTGGGCTTAAAACTAATACTAATTGGGAAAAAAAAAAATATTCCCCGAGTTCAATTTTTTTTTTTTGGTTTTTTTTTTTAAAAAAATAGTGTGTGTCCAAAACACCGAACCATCAGTACATCTTTGACAGCGTAATATTTTTTTATTTGAACAGGGTTAGGGGGGAAGTGGAGAATTCGGGGGGAAATTAAATTTTTTTCTTGTCCCACAATAACGCAAAACATTAAAAATTTTATTTCTGTCGTTGAAAGATGATAAAGGTGATGATGATGATCGTTCCTGGCTGTAGCCTGGGGAGAAAAAGGCTTCACCTTATAACGTTGCAAGAGTTCATGTTTATAAGAACTGGTTTTCCCACTTCTTCGCAGCTCTGACCAGGCTCGGTTTTTAAAATTGCGCCGATTGCCCGATCATTAAACAACAATCTCTCCCTTTCAAAAAAATCTTGCATTTTAAAACAGTATTTAAAATAGTAATGTCCTCATTTAATTTATTTGGGCTGTTCTGTCCCCGGTGTGGGGAAAATAAAACAAGGGCTGGGTATTGTAGATAAAAACGTACACCTTGATTTTTCTTTTGACGCCCGGGAGTACACGAGATATCCGTCGAAGTTTCTAAAACCGTGCAGTCTTTCTTGAAACGCCGACATATAAATCTCTGTATGCACCGTGACCAACAGCCTAACCCAAAAACTAATGTCGCTAACCCACTGTATTTAAAATACTTCTTCTTTTCTTTTGGGCCCCCAAACGGCCCAAATTTCCCCCTCATGTGTTTCGTGTTTTCCAAAGAACGGTTCCATTTTTTACACGTGTCCCCTGTCTCTTTGGGATTGCCCTCGTCGTTTTTTTTTCTTCCTTATCGCACAAAGGGGTTCATAGGCTTGACTCCCGCCAAATTTCCAAATTTTTGCAAATGTTGGGCTCAGCAGGGCTGCCCTGCCCTTTTTTGAAGGAACTTCACTGCTCCTTGGGGGATTCTCATAGCTTGGTTTTTTCAAACCTGTCTAGCCCTTTTCCAATTTTCTTTTAGGTGCTGTGACTAGCAAAACCCCCTTGTGCATTTAAAATAGCGGGCCCGGGTGTAAGTCCCTGCATGGGTTTTTGGGTTTTAAAATTCCGGGTTGGTTTTCCCCCGGGAAAATCCTGCCACCATCCTTTTAGTAAGTTCATTTCAAATTTTTTATCAATTTGCTGCTCTCCTGTCATCTTTCCTTAAAATTTTAAATCTGGATTACCTTTCTTTCGAGTGATAAACTTAAGGGGGGTTTTTTTTATTTTTTGGATGAGCGCAATTTAAGACTTTAAATTTTCCCTTAAACCCCAAAAAAAATAGCTCGGTGTCTTTTCTGTGTTCGCTCTCTATCGGGGAAATGGCATAGGGAACTTTTTTAATTTGTTTGGGAACCTTCAAAAAACCCGAACCCTTTTATCCGAAGTTTTTTTTTGGGACAATCAAGAATATTTTTTTCTGACCATCCCTCTTTTTATATTTTTTTCCTTTTTTTAATGCAATTTTTCGTGGGTAATTTTTGGGCCTGCAAACCCGGGGAAACCCGGGCCCCTTTTGATCGTGATAAAATAGCTTTATGGGAAACTTTCATCATGAACTTAGAATGTTTTTTGATTTTGGGGAAATATTTGAAAAAATTTTCTCAAAAAACATACTTTTGGGCAACGATTGGTCATATAAAACCCCGCCGCCCACCACCTTTTTTTCCCGGGTGGCACAAAAGAGGCACGTGTCGGTTTTTTCGGTCTCCCTTTTAGACCCCGCATTGTTGGGAAAGGGAAGGGCATGGGTTTTACTCTTGTCCAAAAATACGACAACGAAAAGGGAAAACATCGGATAAAAAAAATCAAACCTAAAAAATCCTCCTCAAAGCAACCCGGAAAAACCTACATTAGTAAACCCCAAACCCTTTTATCTCAGACCATTCGTGTAATGCTGGTCAAACTTTATTCATTTTTTTCTTCCCTCTTTTTTTGGGTCATTGCCTGTATACCAAAAATTTTTTTCCCCAAAACCTTTTTTGTGCGTTAAATTAAAGGTTATTACAAAAGACGTTGGACTAAGGACCCCTCCCTTCGTAATCCATTCCCTTTTCTGCCTGTACATGGATCTTTTAAAACGTATGTAACTCCCTCATTTTCACCACCCAATTAAACCCCTTTGGTTTCCCCAGTCTGATTGTTTTGTACTCCCCTTTTTTTTCCAAAAATCCCATTTTTTGTCCCCCTAGATCCAAAAACTGACTTAAAATCCCATAAGTAAAAAGGGTTTTTTTGCATCTTATTAAAACCTTCTTTTTTCATCCTGCATAAAGTATGCAATGTGGGTTCCCCCAGTGGCTTTTTTTTTGTCGGAATCCAGCCCTTGGGGTTGGGGACAGTAATCCAAATTTTCTCAATGAAAGGGTTTTTAATCCCCGAGTTTACCCAGCCAAATTGAAAGCTATCGGTCTTAAACTTTCCATCTTTACCTTTTTTTCCAGGGGTTGGGTTTTTCTTTTGCTTTTTTCCATGTGTCTTTGATATTTCCCCTTTTCCCTGACCAAATTTATCAATGTCTTTTTGCTTTCTTTTCCTTCCTATCAAAGGGTTTTTCAAAAATTTTTATTGATCGAATCCCCCTCGCAGGGAAATTTTTTGTTCCCTTTTGCCTTTTTTAAAACTCCTTTCCAGCTCCAGTCAAGAATGGAGCATTTTGTGGGGGTTTTTCTGCCTCTTATAAAATATTTTATCTATTTTTTTCTCTTCCCTTTTTCTCCCTGTTACTTTTCTGGGGAAAAAAATCCCCTAGTGCTTCTGCCCCAAAAGTTTTTATGAATAAGTAAATGTTTTTTAAAGGAAAAAGATTATTGATTACTGATCAATTATCAACAGATTGCTAAGAAAACAGCAGCGTCCTAGAAACCCAGCCCCGTCAGAGCTGCGATAGAAGGGCTTAATGAACTTTTTATAACATTTAAATCTTTCGACATTCCCCCGGCAAAACGGAAAAGCAATTTCTTTTTCTTGTATTTCTGTACTTGGGGAAAAATTAATTTTTTCCTCTTTTGTTGAGCTGATCCCAAAAATACAATTTAACGTTGTGTTTAAATGCTTTTGAGATGGGAGGGGCCCGTATGAATCACTATTCCAGTTTTAAAAAGTCCCCAAAATTTTTTAGAAACCCGGTTTCAAGTATTACTCAAAAATTTTGTTTGTGTTTTTTTGCTATTATTGCAATAAATTTCTATTCGGGACAAATGACGGCGATTGATAAGGGTGAAGGGCAATTACAAAAACCTGTGCATTATGCTGTGCGGGATTTGAACCCGCGTCGCGTGGGGGTTTTGGGTTCGGACCTGCAACCCGAATTGCATGAGCTACTGCGGGTTTGGAAAATTTAAAACTACTAACAAGGGAAAGAACCATTTTCGCTGTAAATTTTACAGAGTGGTGCGTTTTTATTATAACTTTTATCATTGTGTTTTAGGGAAATTAATTTGTTGCAAAAGACTTTCCCAAATTTTAAAAACCCAGACCCCTATAGCATTTTGGTGTTGATTTATTTTGCTATTTAAATTAAAATCAAAACACTTTTTGGCCCCCAAATAAATTGTATTTTTTTTTTGAAAGAAGATAAAGCAAAGTTTCCCAAAAAAATTTTTTCCCCACCGGGGAAACGAACCCGGGGCCCCCCTCAAAAAAATACAAATAAAATTTGTGGTGTCATATGCACCTTTTTTGTTTTTATTGCAAATGGCCCCATGTTTGGGTTTGAGTGTTGGTCGAAGCTCACTAGGGGCCTTTTTTTCGAATCCTGCATAATACGTGGGGCTTGTCCCTCCTCCTCATATCACTTTTTCAGTCCTCGTTATTATGGGGAAAAACACAAATTGTAAAAACAATCTAAAGGAAAATTTTTAAAATTTACCCAACGATTAAAAAAACCCCGCTTTTTTTGTAATTGCCCTTAAGAAAAAAATAGCTCTCCCCAGTTTTTTACTTTTGTAGGTTCTCTTTAGAAAGCAGGGCCCCTATTCATTTAAATTCACGGGGTTTAACTCGGGGGGGGCCCCGGGACGACTCGGGGGGGAAAAGTAAACGTTCCGGTTTTTGTTGGTCGAGGTCGAAAGGGATGATTTTGGCATTTACGGTCAAATTTTGGGAAAAAATGAAACCGAAATTCCGTGTTAAAAATTCAAAAACATAGATGTGTGTATTTTACCATCGGGGAAAATTTTGGGTTTTAAAAGGGGATAATTTCGAAAAAAGGGAACGTAAAGGCCTTTTTTGGGGGAGGCCCCCTTTCTTTAAAAATAGGTTTTTTTTTTGAGTAAAATATTTTTTATTCGTTTAGAAAGTTAATAATTCCTTTGTTTTTTTACGTGTAGGCCCCAAAGGGTGATCCCCCCCATTTTACTAATTTTAAACATAAAAAAATTTTTTGGGTAACCCGAGTCGGACTCGGTTTTTCCAAAGATTATATCGCAAAGATATCGACCTCAACCGGATCGTCACTTCCCCCCGAGTCGATTACGGTAGAAAAAGCCCGGGGCCAAATCGGTCGAGGGTTTTAGAATTTGGGGTCCATACAGTGAACCTGAACCTATTTAGTACCTTTTTCTATAAAATTACAACAATGATGTCGGGGCGGTCCCCCCCAAGCAGTGGCAGAGGGGCGACGAGGGATACTAGGGGTGTGCAGTGCTTGGTTTTATGTTTTAGTGAACCAGGAGAATTTTCAGGGGTCGAAAAATTTCCCATCCCGGGTTTCTCTAGGCACGGGCCAAATTTAATTTATAGTAAGGGTTCCCGTACGGGCCCCAAAAAATTTGGGGTTTAAAAAATCGTATCGCGTAAAATTTCACTAAGTTAAAACCCACTTTTTCGACAGGCACAGACGCTCACTAGTTCCAAGCACTTGCCACAGGGGGCCCCCAACACCACTACAATCGCATTTCAATCGCATCGACCTTTCCCACTTTACCCATAATTCACTGCTGTCGAGGAAAAAGGAGATCCGAGAAATTTTTTTTTTTTCTTCACCGTTTTTTTAAAATTCCAACCCTTTTTTTACACTTTTAAACTATTGCGTAAAAATTGAACCATTCTTTAAATGGGTTACAAAAATTTTTTAACTGTAGCCCCGTGGGGTAACGTCCCACTTTTCTGACTACGCCCCACTTTTTTAAACCACTCACAATTAACGAAGAAAAAGATAGGCCTAGGCCTAGCTAAAGGAAAACCCGTCCAAAAAAGGGAAAAAAGGGCCAGAAAGTATATAAAAAACGGTGTGTAAAGTTAATGACCCCGGGTTTTGTTAAAATGAGAAAATTTTCGTACATATGTAAAAATAATGAAAATTATTGTGTCAACCTTTATTTTAAATCTGGGCAAATAAAATTTTTGGGCCACTTGCCCGGCTGTGGGAAGTAGATTTTTTTTTAAAATTTTTCAAACCCTGGGAAAAAGAAAATTTAGAAATCATTCACAAAACTAAAACGTGGTCAAAACTGGGACCAAACCCCCCCGAGAAACGCAACCAGCGTAACTCCAAGGGGAAAAACTCGACTCCATGGGCAAGTCCAGGGCCCGAGGGGAACCCCCCCCCCGTGACCTTTCCCAAAGAAAAAAATTTTTTTTTTTGGCTTTTTTGGGGGATTTTTGAACGTCTATAAACCCCGTTAAAAAATTTTTAAAAGCCTTTTAAAAATTGATCGGCCCTTTCATGTCTAACATGGGTTAAAATTTTAAAACCCCCCCTGTGCAACTAGGCCAAAAAACATATATTTATATAATAATATTTTTTTAAAAAACCCCAAAAAAAAATAGTACTAAGAAAAAAACCCAAATTTCATTTTTGTCAAAAAAAAAAAAAACAAATAAATTTTCCAAAATCGGCTAAAATCGGGCTAGGGGTAAGACTCATTTTAAAAAGCATCTCAAACTAAAACTTTTTAAAGGGTAAGTCTTGGGAAAAATTGACACTCCAAAAAAATGTTTTTTTAAAGTGACTCCCCTGAAATGTACCCTGGACCAAGAGTATAATATTATTTTTTCACCTACAAAATTTTAAAATAGGTCCCAAAATTTGGGATTTTTTGTTTAGATAATTTTTCAAATGTAGTTTATTTTAAAATACCTAAAGTTTTTTGTTTATTTTTTATTGTTACATTTTAAAAAAAACATTTTATTTGCATCTCCCTTTTTGGTACATCGGGTAACTGAATAGTTCCCGTATTTGGGCCCCCCTCAGAAATCGAAAAGTTCCCCCATCAAAATAACACGTAAATCACTAAAATAGGCTTGGGCCCCCTGGGCCCAAATAATATTGTGTTCGTTAAAAATTAAAAGTACCCAAAATTATTGTCTCTCATGTAAATTTTTAAAAAAATTTAAAATACTTTTGTAATAGTTTGGGAAAATTTTTGAGAGTTTGGCCAAACCCGGTATTTTTCTTGGCAACACGGGAAACCCGCAGCCCCTTTTGCCCCCTGCTTTTGATCGAGTGGATAGAAAAGCGCCGAGAAAAATCGGCCCCCCTCGAAAGTGGGTTTTATACCCAAAAAAAACCCGTGTTTGGGATAATGCTATTTTCCCGACGTAAATTACATTTAATAAAATATTTGGGAGAAGGCTTTAAAATTTTTTAAAAGTGTCCTAAAATTTACAAACACAAAACTTTTTCGCTCGTTTTTTTAGTCGGGGTGCCACTGATGGGTTGAAGGAAAACGCACGCATCCCCTCTGGCCCCCCCAGCTCTGTGGTCGTAAAAGGGCCCAAAGGCTAGCCCCCTCGTTTTTTATGCGAAAAGGGCGCCGGTTTTGAGTCCCCACTGGGAAAAATTTTTTTTTTTTTGGGTCATTTCCCTCTTTATTGTTAAAGATTTTTTTAAAACTTTTTAATTGGAAAAATTTCTCAAAAACAAAAAACCTTTTTTTTCCCCAACATTTTTCTATTTTTTCAGTAAAAACCTACACCTCTCAAAATGGAAATTTAAAATTAAAGTTTAAAAGTATGTATTTATGGGACTGTTTTGCATCCTTTTTTTTTTTATTTTTTTCATCTTTTTCATTCTTAAAACAATCTTTTTGCATAGACAGACTGTAGAATGTAAATTACTGTCCATAAATTATCAGGCCTACTCTAACAATGTTACACAACACTGTTTCACTTATTTCGTATCAAATATGGCTAAACGGTTTTTATATTGTATTTCTTACTGGCCAAATTTTTTTTACCGGGCCCTAAAACCCAAAACGGGCTGGGTGAGTGTGGGGGAATTTGCCTGGTTTTGCCACACAAAATCGTCTTGGGCCTACCACAGGATTCTTTGAATCTCAGGTTCCTTTTCCTAATAAACTGTTATCTATTCAGCTGTTACATTGCATTCTGCATGACTGTGCTTAAATTACTATTTTAAGTTGTATTTAAATGTAGGCCTACTTCACAACAAAAGGCCAATTATGTTAATGGGTGGCTAGTCAATGAATCATAACACCCCAGGGATTTTTACTTTTTAAACAATTTTAACTAAAAAGGATGGATAATTTTCCGCCCTGGAGTATTATTTAGTATTTCTGGCCTAGGCCAACTTTCGATTTATATATCCGAATCTGAAAGATATAATCCAGCAGCAAAACGTAAACACCATCCGAACCCCGTGCTGTCATAGGGAAGAGCAACCCTTTTTAAATTTTGGCTCCCTCCCCCCCCCCCCCACGATTCACTCCCATTGGTCAATTGCGCCGGCTTTAAATTTTACGTCACGCAGCGTTGCCAAACCTTCCCCTGACCTCCTGGTTATCACAATTATAGCTTGACTTGGACGAAAAATATCAAAATCCAGTATGGTGACATGTATTTTTTCAAATACTTTTCTTTTTCAGTGTTTAATTACCCGCAAATTGTACATAATTTATCTATTTCACTTGCGGTTCGTGTACTGTAGTACCTTTTTGGTCGGAAAATGTAGAGTTTTGCAGGCTTGCAATGTTAAAGGATAGGGATTTACTTGATTTTTATTTCGAAAAATCTCCGAAAGTAAGCTGGTAACCCCATTTTGCTTGTTGTATTATTAAAAAGCACACTATTAAGAGTATATATTATGAATTTCAGCCAAATTTCACTACAAGCATGTTTCAATGGATCGACTTTAAATTCACAATAAATATTAAATTGAAAATAGGCTGAGAATGTCACATTTAATTTAGGCCTAACTAACCTAACAATGTATTTTGTTTTTGAGAATCATTCTTTTCTAATCATGTTTGCAAAGCAGTGAAAAAGGCATCTTACATGCTCAAAGGGACCAAAAAATCCGCTCAAAAATTGAGTAAATCTTGCAATCATTACACATATTTTGTACTGGATATGTTTTCCATAGTAATGCATGCATTTCAAAACATGTTCTTCACTTTCCCAGGGGTAATAAAATAATCCAGAAATAACAAAATCTATCCCGACCGTTGTTTAAACCTGGGTCTCCCACCACTCCGGGTATGAAGGCGCCTAAGCCAACTAGAGTAGGAAAACGCCAAAGTCGTTGTTAGACGAGTGAGCGAGTTATGTGTTGAGTACCCGGGAACATTTGTATTTAAGTTGATTGATATTATATAAGGTATACACTATATGGTTTTGAGTTTAGTTGGTATAAGGCAGGGGTCGGGAACCTGCGGCTCCTGAGTGGGTCTAGCCTGGCTCTAAAGTTTTGTTAAGACTGCAATGCTTGAGACAAAAAACTACATTTTATTCTGGAGTGAAAATGGGGAAAAGTATTGGATAAAACAGAATCGGTTTTTTCCTATCTTTGATAAAGACTTCAATAGTAACTATACAAAAACACTCTAAAGTTGTTTTAAAATATTTAGCGCTAATTGGGTTTTGCAAAAAATCGAAATCTCGAAATTGTTTTATGTCAAGCGATTTTCGGGAGCGTAGTACGTGAAAATAAACAGATTGTCATGGGTTTTTGTTTATTTTTACGAGGGAAGAAATTTACTAGTAACCTAAAAAATCCCTGCCCTATTTTCGGCGTTTTTTAGTATTTTTAGCCAAAGTGCCCCTTCCCAAAACCATCAAAAAAAAACGCAATGATTTTTTTAAATAAGCAATACATGAACAGTTCTCCTTTGAAGTCATAGATGTATCTATGTACTAAAAGTCAAATATTTGTTTTTTCTTAACCCCTTTCCCCAAAAAACCATGGGCTAAAATAGCAAATTTTTACTGTGTTTGGTGTGTTGTTGCGTAACGTGGGCCCTATACCGAGCACGGGTTCGCCTGCCCGTAGCTCTCTATCATGCGGTACGGTTTTTCAAGGGGGACGAGTACTATGATTGGTGAAACTGAAAATTTCCGGGTTATCTGAGTTTTGGGGGTGCTCTGCCGGGCGCCTTATTACAATTTATATGTTGATTAGATCCCTCCTATGGGTAGAGATCTTTTTAAATATTTATGCTTATTACGTGGAATGTGCTTGCAGCGTTCATTTTTTACCTGACTAAAACCCCTCTCAAATTGTTACTTGTTGTCATAGTGATTCCACATCTAAAACTCTGAAAAACACAACCCTGCGTAGCCTACTTATTATTTTTGTCTGTAAAAACCTCAAATTCCCATTGAATATAACGTCCCCATATTTCTTCTTTCGTTCCTTGAAAATTATTTTATTTGATAAACACGGGAAGATTATTTTAGATAGGAGAAAAACCACTAATATCGACAAAAAATTTTCATGGCCCCGCGAAGTCTGGCTAGACAAGTCCACTATTTTATCGAAACCCGTGGGGGAACAATTGCTGGTAAAGTGATAAAACTTAAACATTTCCTCTGGGGTATTGGATCTTTAGATTTTTGGTGGAAGTTCGGAAAGTCCAACCTATAATGTCGATAGCCCTACAAGAGCTAACTCAAACTAAACAGTTGTCTAAGTGAAGTGATACAGTGAAGATGTAAAGTTGGTGTCCGCAATGAAGATGGGAAGAAAAGCTACCGACACGACTAACTTCATAACATCTGGATTGTTGGTGCATTGTATTGATCTGAATAGACCGGGGTTCGATACCCCGCCGAGATGGATATTTTTAATTTCTGAATTGATTTCCATAAAATCAGTTAAACCGACGAAAGAGTTTCCCTATTTAATAACGAAATTGAGAAATTATATTGTTTGTCATTCCATTCTTTTATGTGAAGAACATATACAAAGGTAGGTCTATCTACTGTAAGTGACCCACAACATGTTCATAAAAACATAAATAGTCCCAGTAGGCCTAATAATGATAATACAATTATACAAAAATTGCCTTTTAATATAGACCTACCAGAAATAAGCAGAACGAATGATATTATTTATGCTAACATACAGAGTTTACTACCCAAAAAACACTTTATAGAGGATATAATTGATCGTAAAAAACCAATTATTATTGGACTCACAGAAACTCGTTTAATAAAAGATATCGATGACTGGGAGATAGATGTAGATGGGTATAACTCTATTAGAGTAGACTCTAACAATAGACATACTGGAGGGGTCTTGATCTATATAAAGAAAGAAATAACATTTTCAATAATAGGAACTAGAGTTATAGAAAAAGAATGGTGGGAAATCTCAATCAAAATTACAAGTGGATATCTTGCAGGTATGACGTATTGCCTTATATACTCTTCGCCAAAAAGAAGTAAGGCAAATACCATTATAGCACTAGAAGAGTTAATAGAAAGAGTAGAAAACAGGAACTGTAAATTAGTTATTAATGGTGATTTCAATATTGATTTAAGTAAGGTAACTGTTTATTCAAAAAAGATTCAATTAATGTTTGATCGGCTAGGGTTAGTTCAAATGGTCAAAGAGTTCACGAGATTAGCGAAGTTAGTAAGCAAAACCGATAAAAAAGTCTCTTTCACAAGGACGACGATTGATTATGTAATAACATATACAGAGCTTAGTAATTGCGTAGAAGTTAATATACTGAACGAAACTTTGTCGGACCACTGCATGATTGGCATTTGTGTATTAGATAGTAGAGCACATAACATAGGCCTCAAAACACAGAATAACAGAAAACAAATTAGCTTGCGAAACTATAACAAAATATTCTGTGATGGGGAGAAAAAACTAAAATTCATAGAAACTCTTGCAAGTAAAAATTGGAGTATGAACTCAAATGGTACAGATTTAGATGGTATGCTACACGAACTTTTGAATAATTTATCAACAACCATAGATATAGAAATAAAACCACAAAAGCTATCAGTTAGGTATAACCATCTGAACAATAAATGGTTTGATGGGGAACTAAAGAGGATAATAACTGAAAAAAATTATGTCTTTAGATTAGCTAAAAGGAGTACCAACCAAGAATTATGGGAAAGTTATGCCCAAAAAAGAAATCTCTCTTTATCTATGGTAAGACAAAAGAAAAGTGATTATTACTCTAGTAAAATCATAGAATTCAGAAATAAGCCTAAAAAATTATGGGATGTACTCAAACTCTTATATAAAGGCAAACACACCAACGTACCAAATTAAATCTACTTTGACAACAAAAAATCAAGTGGGAAAGATGTTGCAAGAAAGTTTAATGAATACTTCATTAATAGTATACAAAATATAAATAAGTCAATAATTAGTAGTCCATACCACACAACACAAATAATAGAATCAATAAAAAACAGTTCTAAGTATGAACTATTAGAATTTGAGCAAGTAACGATGGATGAGGTATCAAAAATAATAAAAACCCTGAAACCTGTTAGCCCAGGTGAAGACGGAATTAATGATAAAGTAATGAAGGTATCAAATATAGTACTGAATGAATATTTAACAAATATAATCAATCTATCCCTAACACTGGGAGAAATACCAGATATACTCAAAAGTTCTACAATAATTCCTGTGCAAAAGGTGCCCAGGGCAATTGACGGGGAAAATTTTAGACCAATAAATACACTTCATATAGTAGAAAAGATATTAGAATCAGTTGTTAAGGAACAATTGGTGAATTTCTTTGAAACTAATAATACTTTTATAAAAGAACAATCAGGTTTCCGTAAAAAATCATAACTGTGAATCAGCAATTACCCTAGTCCTACAAAACCTAAAAGAAAATATGAAGAGTTCTGGAACAGTCGCTATATTTTCGGACCTAAAAAAGGCCTTTGAAACAATTGACAGAGATATTACTAAAAAAATTGGAAAAGTACGGTATCAAAGGTAATGTTGCAAAATGGATCAAATCATACCTAACCTTTCGAACACAGAAAGTCAATTACAATGGTTTTTACTCAGATACTTGGGAAAACAACATTGGGGTGCCACAGGGATCCAAACTGGGTCCATTGTTATTTATTATCTACATAAATGATATTGCTAATAACCTACAATTTGTAATAATACACTTATATGCGGATGATGCCTTATTGATCATTTCAGGTGTTAACATACAGGAAGTGTTAGATAAGCTTAAAATTGATCTAAAAACGTTAGAAAGTTGGCTAGACGCTAACAAAATGAAACCTAATATTGACAAAACTAAGGCTATGGTAATATGTACACCAAAAATACGAAAGAATTTGGGACAAATTAATATTAAAATTGGAGGTAAAAGAATCGAGGTAGTGACAGAAATTAAACATCTCGGTATAATAATAGATCAGGAATTAACCCTCAAACAGCATGGACAATATATTATCAAGAAGATGGCAAAAAAAGTAGGTTTATTTTTAAGAATACATAGACTTATACCTATTAAAGCAAAAATATTGTTGTACCAAGCAATTGTTGCCCCTCATATAGACTACTGTAGTTCCCTACTGTTCTTATTAGGAAAAAATGAAATAACAGTTTTGCAAAAACAACAAAATAAGCAATGCGAGCTATTGGGGGTAAACAGAAGTACATCCATAAATAAAATGTACTCAGCTCTAGGATGGATGCTAATTAAAGATCGAATCCTCCTGAATACATTGTCTTTCATACATAAAATTTATAAGGGTGTGATGCCAAAATACCTGGGAGACAAATTAACTCAGATTAAAAATATACACACATATCCGACAAGGAGAGGAATGGATGTAAATATTGTTAAGAGTAAGTAAAGAAGTGAAAAGAACTCCATATTCGTAAGAGGGCTCAAAATTTTTAACCGAATTCCCATAGAAATACGTGATGAGGACAATCCTAAAAGATTTAGAACAAAGTGCAATAAACAAATCAAAATGGGTAAAACTTCTGGCTAAGTCACATGAAAAATGTTCATTCTGGGATAAAATGATTCAATGAATAATGAAAATCAATAGTATTAATGTAAATTTATACCCCTAGGTATTTTATTTTATTTATAGGGTATTGCACTAGGTACGAATTGAATATTAACATGACAAATTAAAAGTTCATTCTAGAATAAAATATAGTAGGTCTACACTGATACTATACTAATGTGAATTTATAATGAATGTATTTATGGGAGCCCACTCGGAATAATAGTACAATGTCTATGATTAAGGTACAATGACGTAATGTGAAGTTATAAAGATGCCTATGAAGATTGTATAGGGAATTGCATTATATACATGAAATTGAATATATTATAGTTTATAGGCCATATTGTGAAACTGAAATGTATTGTGAAATGTATTGTGAAATGAATTGTAAAAATAGCAATTTGCTAAATAAAAAGAAATACTACTACTACAAAGACAATATCGGGCTTATTAGTGTGTCTCAAAGTCAAATGTGTGCATTGTTGATTAGCGAGATTAATAATAAGAACTACTTTTAAAGTAAAATTCTATGTTCTAATGCTAATCAAAACTTTGAATCAAATCGTATGGCAAAAAGCATAATTAACTACGCGGCATTGAAAACTGTTGACAAAACCCGGTAATAATGTCTAATGTTTGTTTGTTTGTGTTGGCCCCATGCTTTAGTGACAGAATAAAAAAAAAACTACTATTATCAAAACAAATCGAAGCGTGAAGACATCAATAACAATTACACACAACACTAACATCTAGTAATTATTACTATTTTTTCACTAATCAACTACAACGAACTTAGGTAACTTATTGTAGAGACAAAAAGAAACAAGCGCGGAAACGTCAATCAATAATACAAAATAATGAATTAATCATTGTTCATTTGAAAGTCACGATGTGCATGTCCTATGTTATTCATATCATATCATATTGGTATTTATTTTTGCAGTCGCAAAACGATAACTAGACCTCTGGCCGTGCGTTGAGTTGGGAGATATCGTTATCTTATAGCGCGGGGTGGAGCTAAAAACCAGTTGTCTCATTATCTCTGTCTTAGCATGTCTCTCTTCGCCTCTTTCTGGCCGGCCCCCGATACCTCGTCCCTTCCGCAGTCCCCTCCGAGATTTCCGCGTCGCCTAGCTATTGCGTACTCTTAAGGAAAGTCTCTAAAATGCAAAGTAATCTAAGTCAACCTGCAGCTGTAAACATGAACTACGCAAATAAACACTAAATATCCGATGCAAATCGTTCGTATTAACAGTAACAGTGATTGGACTGACAAATTCGGTGTTCTATATGAAGTTTTCATCCAATAAAAAAGTAACAAGGTCATTTTTTAAGTCATAGAACAGTTTTCCCATGTCACATCCGAAAATACTGTGCTGAACTGCGGCAGGTGCAGATTCTACCCGTTTGTGTGTATACAAATTAGCATTACGTAATAGGGAATATTCCACTTACTATTTTATAGTTTATTTTAATTCTTATATATGTCTTAATAGTTACTGCACTTTTTTTTTACTAAAAAAAAATATAATTTGTGTAATTTAAACAAGAAGTAAATTGGACCCCCAGTTTGCGCGCCAAAAACGAGCGTGCGCCATCTTTGGACGGTACTACGTCATAACTGTGTTGAGTCAAGGCCAATTAGAAACTAAATGTACGTATATTTGTACATATTTACATACAGACGGCGGTGCTCGCCCATCCGCTCAACAACAAACACAACTCCACAGCCACTTAAACGATGTACATTTTCACCAATTTTTCTTTTTCTTTTTTCGTACGCGACAGGAGATTTCACGAGATCATTGTGATAAAGAATTACGAGCATTCTGTCTTGAATTTTTGCACAGCCTAGGACTATCATGCTATTCTTTATCTACACTAGGCTTTAATTAGTGATCAAAGTAAGGTTTTTGTGCGGGATATGTGTCAGAACCATAGACATCCCATATAATTGGCTAGACTAGCAGTCAGCGGTCCACTTCCGGGACAATTGGAAGCCATCTTGAATGGGTGAGTTTGCATGTTAATTAGATGGGAGCGATTAATCGAAAAAATATTTTTAAAGATGGCCGCCAGTTTGGCAGGTGAGCATATCAGACTTTAACACCAAATGATTACTAAATTCCCGTATGCAATAACTTTGCATTGTTTCTGGTTGTTCAATACCATGCTGCACAAGCTAAAACCATATCAACCAATCCAGTAAAGTACTTTATTGCATTAAAAAAGCATAAATTAAAACGCCAAGCCGCCATCTTGAATGGGTGGGATTGACCATCGAGCTTATATTTGGGTAGAGGGAGCATGACGTCACAATCGTGAAGCAAACATATCGAGGCGAGACGAGCCCCCAAGACCACGTGACATTGGTACGCGCGGCGATGCTGTAGCCTTGTCTACATATAAAATGGTCTGGTATTGCTGTGCTTTTGGATGCAAAGAAAAATATTCAAAAGACGGGCAGTATTCTTTTCACAGGAATGTAATACTGCTTTTTCTTTTTAATAATTTTAGTAAGATTTTGTGCTCCTAGGGCCAATAACTAATTAATAATCAGCAAATATGTGACACCATTAACCAGCCATTGGGTCATCATAAGTATACAGTTTGGCCTAGAGTTGACCTGTCCTTAGGGCCAAGCCTACCTAATCCTAAAAACCAATTAATTACAATTAGATTTAGACATAGGCATTTGCAAAATATAATGTGAAGTTTTGTTTACAGTTTTCCAAAGAATGAAATCAGGAGTAAATTATGGCTCACTAAAGAGATAATTTTACTCCCACCATCGCATACAAAAATATGTTCGAAACATTTTGTGGAAGAAGATGAAGTTTATTATGTTTAAGGGCGCGTCAACCGTTAGGTCGTATTGCGCCTCCTGTGATTGTAGTTTATTATAATTAATCTTTCGACAGAGGGAAATTGGGAGGGCAGGGCACTGACTCAAAACTGATGCAATTCCAAGCATTTTTAATTTCCAAATATTATTATTATTATTATTATTATTATTATTATTATTATTATTATTATTATTATTATTATTATTATTATTATTATTATTATTATTATTATTATTATTATTATTATTATAACAAAATTGTAAATTATTTTTAACAATATTTTGTAATGAAAATTAACATGTATGCCTACCCTAACAATAGGCTAATGAGTGTGAGGCCTACTTGTTTCTTGTTTACAGGGTTAATACTTATTTTCAAGACTGCCCAGTGCCCACCTAAGTTATGTCAAGTGCATGTTTGCTATTACTGGTGTCTTCTTATTTACTTGTTATTGAGCAGCAAGAATTACTATTTCTTTATAATTCGTCCGTCATAAGAGATAAGCCCAATGCTTACACCTTTCATATAATTAAGTGCCAATCATATTTCTAAAAAACCTTCCGTAGAATTGCCGTTCTCGACGGGGTTCGAACCCGGACCTCTTGACTCTGATTCGGAAGGTCACGGGTTCGCATCCCGTCGAGACTAGCAATCCTAACTGAAGGTTTTGGCCAAGATTTTCCTTAGTAGAATGCAAGGGATTGAGTCCTCTGAAATAGCCCTCGGACATCCTTTCACAATGGTCCTATCAGCAACATACCTAGTTAGTCACCTGGGTCATTCCAGTTAAATCTGATGTGTCTCTACAGTGGGCACCCTACAAAAATATGATATTATAATATTATATTCAAAGTCTGTTGATAGGTGTCAAAATTGATGTTATCCATTTATTATTTTAAGTCTTGTACAGTTCTAATATAATTTTTATTTTTTAAAAACTTTAAAATATAATATCATAACTAATTAACTAAACTACGAATAATTGATACGAGAGTAACAAGGTGGATATTGACATAAAAGAGGCCTACAGCAGGCAAGGCGATGAAAACAAGGAAATATAATATATCTTTTAATGGGAATTTGCCATAGCCTAATGTTGATAATGCAAAAAGATAGTCTGGGCGGCTATACCTATGATTACATCTTATCTAGTAAAAAGTCATTGAAATGGTTCACACAAATAACATGCCACATACAAAATACGAATGTCCAATATTAATAATAATTAAATATTAATTATTATTTAATTTCGCCCACATAAACCGTGTAGATCAAGACGTTGGACTAAAGAAGGGATTTACATAGACCTATAACGACCAAATATTCACGATTAGTAAGTTGTTTGCATACAAAAATAATTGTTTGTTTCTTAGCTGTAGTTCTGAATGAATGAATCCTTAGAAAAAGAGTGGGAACTAACAGATTCTCTTGGAAATGTAGGCTTGCGCTAACGTTATGGCCTTGCGCACTATAGCAGCCGAGTTCAAAAGATACCAATGTCACGTGACTTTCCCGCTGCCCGCGCTGTGGATATGTTTGCTTCAACTCGCCGCGCTGCCAGGTATGCGCGATGCTCCCTCTACCCAATATAAGCTCGATGGGATTGACGCTTCAATTTGGTACACTCGCGCCTGTGCGGAGGTATTGGAGACTGCGCATCTAGCCTACTATAGGTGTTAAGATATCTATGGTCAGAACACAGAAGTGCAGGTTAGGGTTGGCAAGCTAAGCCAAGGGCTTGTCAAGTGAGTAGTTTTAGTATTCACATACCAAGGCCTATATCCTACAGGAACGATTGGCCTAGACTGTTGTATTATAAATAATTTTCTACGCCTAGGCCTAGACCTAGGACTGTTTCAGTTTTGTTTTTTGATTGCAATGTCAACTTTTCTCGTTTTCTGGCTAGGCGTTAAATGTAAAATGTCCGCCATCTGTTTACATAACTGTTGGCAACGCTAGGCGCAGCTTTGTTTAAAACACCGCCGTCTTGATGTATATCTCGATCCTACTATAATACTATTCCAACATCTTTGGTCTGGATGTATGTTTATCCAGACGGCGTTGGATCAACACAGTTCTGACGTCACAGTCGTTTTTGCCGCTTTAAAAAACTGCTGCTTTTAAAACGGCTATAAATCAATGGATTATTATTTCACGGAAAAAAAAGTA
>JAMZAV010004418.1:0-53986 GCA_024449915.1 Sweltsa coloradensis
GAGTTTAGTTAATAGAAACATTTTAATTTTTTATCATAATAATTTTTTAAGTTTTAAATTCATTTCATCATCTTAATGAAGGCACGCTTTTTTATTTATAATTCCCACGTAGTTTAAGATGGAATGTAATGCCAAACTTGAAACCTCAAAAATTAAACTATTTGCTCTAAAAACATTTGAACTGCTTCTCTTGGCCTGTGTTGACCAATGATTTCTATTTCACACTCTCGTAAATATATTTAAAATTAAGCCCACCCAAATTCGGTGTATCGGGTTAAAACTTAGATTCGGATATACGATTCGAATAGAATCCGGCACCTCCCGATACCCTCTATAATATGTATGTTGAATTAACTCACCGTCTCCAGCTCCAAGGGTTCGTCCTCCCCATTCTCAAGAATCAGGCTGCTTCGTAGAACCTCATTCAGCTCGTGAGCAATCTGATCAACACAAACAAACAATCAAAACCAACGCCTTCTAGATGTTACGTGTAGCTCTTCTATGTAGCTCCCATTTTTTACTGCATTTCCATGTGCTAAGGTGTTCGTTTTTGTTATGGATTCTACATAGCAGGGCAATGGTCAAACTAATCACCACCCAGAGTGCGGAACAATCGAAGCTTGGTCACCGCCATGTGTAAGTGCCACTGGAACCACGATGTAAAGAGTCCTGTGACCAAACCCCGATAGGGCAATGCCAAGCTGGTTCGCACGGATTCTCCGCCAGGATCGCTGATCGGGGTTTGGTCACAGGACTCTTTACATTGTGTTATTATTTATCTATGTCACGGGGCAAGCCCAGAGTGCAATACATATCAGTGGAACTTACACATGGCGGTGACCAAAACGTCGATCGTTCTGCACTCTGTGGTGGGAAATCTGTCACCTACCACAACAATAATGCACTGAAGTCAAAATGTTGTAAAAATTCATATTTATCACTAAAGACAACTGTGGTCACTTCTGATCTTCGCCTCTGTGAGATAGTTTACCACTGCCTGTGTGGCGAACTCATGTCAACATCATTATCAACACTGTGCACGTTGACAGGCAGGGAAAAGGGAAGTTAGTTGTAATAGAAGACAGTGATCAAAACTATTTAGCACTGCCTCCTAGATGTTGCTCGTAGCTCCTCGTTAATTAAAATTAAATTTTAATTGAACATAGAAAGTCTGAATACAAAACACTGAGATGACATTTTAATCGTCTCTACTTGACAACAAAAACAAAACGGAGCTTTTGGGGGCTGTAACTAGCGCTAGAATGCCTATGTGGGAAAAACGTGCGAATTACTGGTCAACAATCAAAACTTGTTGTGTGGACAGGCAGGGAACGAGGAGCCACGAGCAACATCTAGGAGGCAGTGCTATTTAGTATCAATACTTGAAAAGTAACAAAGTTATGCTGTAATGCTTTGATATTGTACTGAAGAAAGCAGGTGTAAATAGCTAAATGTATTCCTACGGCCCTACCTGTAGACTGTGTAGCAGGTGGTCTATGTTGGTGGTTTCTGGTATTTGTATTGGTTTCTTGTCTCGACCCCACAACACATAAACCTTATCATGCTGGAATCAACACAGTAGCATGGGTGAAACTCAAATTGTGGGGGGAGACACATGGCCCGATCCACAACAGCACACAGGTAAACTATGTGGGAATATGCACATTAGTTATCGAGTCCTGATTTATCGACATTATATCGGAAAATAAATCGATTTCTTGTTTTTCCAAGTACACTTAAAAATATATTTGTTTCTACCACTTTTCTAATTACAAATTGGACTGAAATAATTAATTTATCAGTGTTTTCAGCCTGTTGTTATTGAAGATAATTTAATATGTTATTTATAATATTTTATTTGTGAGTAGTATCACTTGTTTCTTCTGCAAGATTATTATTAGGTTCGTTCCTTAGAATCCACTTGTGTGGTCTGAGTCGAGTGGAAGTGGAAGTTAAATTTATGGCGAGAGAAGATTTATAATGTCAGGCACTGCACCCCATTACAAACGATCTTTTAAGTGAAGTTTTACACAATATGAATGTCAGTTAACATTGTTATTCGTTGTGACTTACTTTGTACCTATAATTTGTACGCCGCAGCAAATACTTTGATATTTTGAGTAGCTATGTTGATTTTGTGTCATTTGACGTCCCGGTCTCTCACTTCAGTCTCTCAAAGAGTAGTGGAGCCACCCACTGCAATAAGTTTTACAAACGAACTGATTTTCGCTCTAATTTTCACAAAAAGTGAAGGTTTCAGAAATAAGTGGACCCAAAAGTTATTGTATTATGTTACAGAGAATGAACTTATAGTTATTTACGAAACTGAAAAGTATGGATTTGAAAGTGCATATTCCCAATTTATTTTACTACTAAAGCAAACATGTTGATGATAATTGATTGTCTAGAAGTCAAAATTATCGGTTTTGATTGGTTCTACTTCTAAGGTAAAGGGGTGGGGTAAAGACCAAACAGAGCATGAAAGAACCAAAATGTTCATTTTAAGGGCTACATAAAACACTATTATGGAAATGTGGGGGGGGGGGGGGGGGGGGCAGGGTAACACATGCTAACTCACAATCAAAATACAACACAATCCATGGGTTACAAACACAAATCTGCCTTGATGTACATATTTTATAATGAAAATTTATATAATTTTGAATACAAAATACTATTTTTTAACACTGTCACTGTAAACTTGTTTTGTTATTTACCTTGGGACAAAGTGGTGATTTCTTGTTTTTCTGATGATAGTCCACACAGTTTGGGACTAAACGCCAAACGTTTAGAAATATTGTCGCAGCGAAATGACCTGACTCAATCATTTTAATTTTAGATTAAGGAAATGTTTGAAAAATAACTGAAATAAGGAATAAAAAAAGCAGTAAACCAGCAACATGAATATTTTTAAAACTGAGAAAACTTCCAACAAACCAGTATCGGCAATGTTATAAAAATGTTGTTTGTTTATTGATTTTTAAGTTTACTCGTCAAAGTAAGACAGTAAACTGATGCGTTGAAAAGTATTCCTCCAGGGAAAAAAATTATAAAGTGTATGATGTCAATTTAATGATAATGCAATGACGATGATGCCAATTCAAGTTTTCTAACCTGTTTCTGGGACTGTCTGGAGGCTTCCTGTCCCACCTCATCCAGACTAGACGTGGAAGTCTGACGGTCAACCATCTTGCTTAGTTGAGCTGCTGAGGACTGAAAGCAGACAAACTAATTATTATATATAAATATTGCTAGAGATTTCTAATTTCTTTTATCTCTATTTAAAAGAGCGATACTTTAGCGTCATGTATTAAAGCTTTGTATATATTACATTGTTGTTTATTCTTGACATAATTACATTTAACAAAGAAGGAAGTTAAAAGTATTTTGACGAGAAACGGCGTCGACGCTAGCAAACATTTTGCTAAAACACTTAAAATCATGAAGAAATCTCGTGCCGCGAAGAGCCTTGCTGAAGCACAAAACTAACACGGCACATGTCAGAGGTTCTGCCACACAGGGCCACTAAAAGTAATATATTTTCCACCATTCTCCAAACTCTACTCTCTGCTTTTCGT
Organism: Sweltsa coloradensis; assembly: GCA_024449915.1. Lineage (NCBI taxonomy): Eukaryota > Metazoa > Arthropoda > Insecta > Plecoptera > Chloroperlidae > Sweltsa > Sweltsa coloradensis. Next base: position 3,579 of record JAMZAV010004418.1, read on the forward strand.
AGCCGGATAATAAGCTGCTTCCTTACGGAAGACATAGAAACCAATTTTCCACCAAAATTTAAACGAATCAGAATATTTTAACAGGGGAAATACCAATTTTTTTACATTTAAAAATTCAATAACATTGGCGCTATAACCGTGGGAACGGTTAATTTGTTTTATTTGTATTAATTGCGCTATAGGAATTTTTAATTCTGCTGTAGGCATCATTATAAAATTGAATACGCATCTTACTAACGTATCTTTCTTCCGTTTAAAAATTTAAGAAAATAAAGTTATTACAATATTGATAGAAATTGGATTTTAACTATTTTAAGAGTACAAGTTCAAAATATCGCATTATTATATTATTTATTTCATATTTTTATTTTTATTTTATATTTTTGACAACGAGCATAACTTCATGTTTGCATAGTACTTAATTGATATTTTTCATTATTTTTATACAAGGTTTTGTATTGTACAATGCATTATATTGAACCTTGAGGGATCTTGATCCCGTTGCTAGTAAATAAGTTATTATATTATCACAATATAATAAAGAAAGTTTGTTACACTTGCATTATTTTTCAATTTTGATTTATAAATTTATCATTTCATTGTATTCCCTAATGGAGTGAAGGTTGAATTGATTTGGGAACGATCCAGGCCTAGACCATCAAAGTTACGTCTTAACTTGAAGCTGACATAAATATTCACACGCGTGTTGAAGGTTTACATACCGTCTCGTCGTATGCTAAGAATATACCGCGTCTTGCAAGCTCAGACGACATCTGCGAAGATTTATATGCTCGTCTTACCTCACCCTTGAAGGGTATTCCCTCTAGGAATTAGGAGGCAGGCATGCACATGCACAATATATATCGTCGCTGGAACTGCAAAACTTTCTGTCAATGTTTTCTGAAAGTTGTTCAGGAGACAAAACAACGATATTTTTTAAAATCGACTATCTGCAAATATCTGAAAAACGTAACAATTTTCAGATATTTTAAAAACACTTATCAGAATGCCAAGAAAAACATAGATTTTGCTTTAAAATCTCGTTGTTTATTTGACTCATCTTTAGATTAGATAACAACCGTGTAATTTTAGCATTCTATAATTGCTATGAGAATATGATTAACACCAATAATTGTATAAACAACCTGGCAAAACTCAGCCTACAGAAACAGCGTCCTTCATTTCTTATACTCGAGGTTTTGCAGACACTTTTTAAGCCCACTCTGATAGGAAGTTTAACAAACTACTATTTAAACACATGTCCATTAGTCAGAATGGATCATGTGATCACCACAACCGACAGTGGCGGCTTGAAGGTTCCAATATGACTGGTGCCAGATGGTTTCTGTACCACCCACCACCCCACAGGTGTGTAGGGGGAACAAGCACGGGGGGTTTGGGGGGGCTCCCCCCAACTATAGCGCCGCAGGCGAAAATTTTGAAAATCAGTTTTTTAGAGTGGTTTTGGTGCGTTCTAGGAAAAATAAGTGGGTTTAATGCAATACCAAATTAATGTCTTTTTTGTACAGTAAAAACTATAAAACTAAAAATAAGAATTTTAGTAGTGACGAGATAGACCATGTTACAACCTTTGAATATGCATATCATTACGTTCGCGTTCACGTCCAACAATAATGGGAAATTGTTGGTCATAACCCTTCTGAATTGGAGGGGTAAAAATCGGGGGGTGAGGGGAATTCCCCCATTCCTATGTGCCTGCACCACCAGTGACATGGACGCCCACAGGAATTTTGGCAGGGGGCAAATATTACAATTTGTATTTTCGTTGGGCCATCACGGGGGGTTTGGGGGGCAGAGCCCCTCAACAATAGCGCCGCAGGCGAAAATTTTGAAAATCAGGTTTTTAGAATGGTGGGTTTTGGAAAAAAGTAGTGGGCTGAATTCATTACCAAAATTATGTAATTTTTGTGCAGTCGACACTCAAAACTAGAAAACCATTCAAAATATTGAACGTCCCATTTTTTGTCGTTCAGTCAAAGGCTTCAGATTCCCAACATTGAGTTGGACGAATATTAGCTTTCTTGTCCACTGAGATAATATGACTTTACCCCACCTCACATTTTCGCTTTCGCTAGCCTTTTATTGTAACAGTCAAAACTCGCGTTATTCCATGGAGTGGTATTCTTTTCAAAACTCAAGACGAACTATTGCAGGCAAAAGACACAATAAGCTAATTATTTCGCAGAAAATTGGCAACCATTAAATTTAACAATCGTTCATCAGTAAAGAAATCGTCTTTCCATGCACATTTTAAATACTACAATTTTAATCATAAATCCACACATCAATTAATGATGGCAAATTACCACTTCTGCTTGCTCGGGGCCATGGGGGGTAACTGCCCCCCTTGCCCTCTCCTTCGGGCGCCCATGCCCAGTGGTGAAAAGCAACTAAGGAGGGGCGAACAATAAACGGGGTGAAAAGTTTGTACTTCAAGGTCATGTTTGGCGGCAATCTGCGCGTTTTAGAGCAGCAGAATGAAAGCTAATAAATGTATTTCCATCATTAAAAACCCTACTTTTTTTAAAAAACTTTTACCACCAATTAATAAAAATGTACTTAAAATAAACCCACACCATATTTAGATCTTTTTAATTTCTTCTAACTGTTGTTTCAGTGGTGACTTATAAGTCAGGGCACTCCGCTCTACGATTCTCAATGTTGTTCAATTTTTGTTCGTTAGATTTCTAGCCCTCTGTGCCTTTTTCTTGTTTGCTGAAGAAAAACAACAAATCACATAAAGAGTACCGGTATATATACTCTACTTGTCCCGAGAACGAGATAGAAGATAGACGCAGCGCAACTGCACAACCCCCGATACGCCACCAGGCCACCTTACAGTTGACCACTCAGTCAGCTGCATTGGCAAACTAGATAACAAAACAACGAAAGCAAACATCACTGTCTCATAGTGAGGTGTCTTTTTGTCATTAGAATTGACTCGTAGACGATTAGACCTTACAGGGCTTACAAAACACAATGCTGCTTTTGCACAACACATCATTTTTATACTAACAATATTTTTTCTAAGACAAAATATGTGGGTGGGTTCACGAGCTACGCTGACCCATCCACCCACCCACCCTTGGCAGGTACCGGTGCCATGGCACCGGTCAGGGTATAGGTCAAGCCGCCACTGCACACCGATGCCTAGGAATAACATACTACCAAGATAAAAATGTATGTTTCTGGAAAAAGTGCTGATAGGAGGTTTTGCAGTTCCAACGACGATATACTAGCTCCAACGAAAGAATACATATGTTTTGTAGTGGTGGGGGTAATGAATGCGCGGTAAAAGGAATGTCGCCTTTGTGTATGAAAGAGAGAGATATTTTACCAACACAAGCAAAAACTATCCGTGCCAGATTACAAAAGTTCTTCCGTGTGCAAGATCCACGCTGAGCTAGCGTGAATAGAGTTGACAAAGTTGTTAGGTTTGGAAATCAATATCGATCATCGGCATTCTTTCGTTGTGACCACTATACCATGTTTCCTCAGCCTCAGCCGATCTTAGTCTAATGTATGACTCTTTATATTCAGTTCCCACACCGTCGTAAGAAATTGAAATAGTCATAATGGAATAGGACTTGCGTGTTAAATCGTTTTTGGTTAAGTCGTAAGAAATTGTTGTCCTAATGACACCAATCAGAAGGTAAAACTTCACTATGACTGGCCAATAAAGTATAACTTACCAATCAGAGTCTTTGATTCCGTATTATAACGATTCTTTACGACGTTATGGGAACTGGGCTAGGCATATTTATGAAAAAACGAAAAAGGAAATCACCTATCGTAGCATTTTACATTAATTGGTTCTAGAAAATAAATAAATTTGATTTTTATGTATTAAGAATCTTCGGGGAGCTATCTGTATCATCTAGGAGGCAGTGTCCTATCCCCGACCCTCTCACCTGTGTGTCCGACGTCAAGGTGTCTTGAATCACCTCCGACCCCATCTCCTCCTCTATCTCAGAGATGATCTCCCCCCCTACCCCCTCCTGACCCTCCCGTCACCCCCCTCCCGTGTCACCCTTCTCACCTGTGTGTCCGACGTCAAGGTGTCTTGAATCACCTCCGACCCCATCTCCTCCTCTATCTCAGAGATGATCTCCTTGAGCGTGTTCTTGATGTTCTCCTGTTTTATCTCTGTCTCGGCCACTTGGTTCTCTACACCGCCTGATGGATCTAGGGAGCCGGTGCGAGTTTCTTGTTGAGAGCTTTGGGATTGCTGTGGGGCAAGTTGTTTGTTAATGTATTGTAATATGGGTAAATTTACTGCGAAATTTACCTTTTTATGACATTATAATACATAAAAGACAAATATTGAAAAGGTAATGAGCAAGTTAATTAAAAACACTAAATTATAATGCACATAAGATTCGACATTTTCGTTCTGCGAGAAATTGTTTTTAACATTTTAACAAACAGTTTATAATCCGATTCATAACATTGAACATAAAAGAAAATCATGTGTTTAAAACGTAGCATTTTGAAGTATTAATTTATTAGTTTCATTCAGAACCGGCACCTCCACCAAACGTTACATTTAAAATAGTTGACCAATTATTTTATTTGTGCAATGCCTTAAGATAAATTAAACGGACAAACTGTAATATTTTTGATGGCCTATATTTTTTTAATGTACAACTGTGACTGCAAAAATCGTAAAAGTTTGGTTACCCTGTGGCTTTCTGTTAAATAATGTGGAAAACGCATTATTGGTTTTCTTAATTTATTTAATCGAGAAACACGTCCGTATGCGTAATTGATTATGTTATAGTGTTTATTGTCTTGTCCTTCTTCAACACCAGATGGATTTAAGAACGCATATTACGAATACTTGAGATTGTTGTTCTATCCATTTTAAATATTTAAAATCGCAAACAACAATGTAATTTAATTTAAACTATATTAATCATTGTTTTGTTTAACACTTTTGAACTTTTTTTATTAAGGCTCTTCCAGAGCACTCTTACCGATATTTTGAAAGTCAAAGGAAAATGGCTTTAAGTTGGTTGGATGAAAGATGAACTTTAATAACAAAGAAAAAAATTTTTTTTGGACGGGACAAAAGCTCCATTTTGGCCATTATATGCAAATTTTGGGTCAATAAGAAAACAACAGTTCTAGGTGCAATATTTAATTTTAAGCTTTGATTTTTTTGCTTTTTTTCAACACACCTTTGTCTATGCTTTGAGCATAAGGGAAAATAATTTTCTGAAATAACGTTTGATTTACGTTTTTTTTGTCACATGACAGAAATAAGAGTTAAAACCGGAGGACGAAAAAAATCGTACATCAAACGTAATTTCAGAAAATTATTTTCCCTTGTGCTCAAAGCATAGACAAAGGTGTGTTGAAAAAAAAATCGAAGCTTAAAATTAAGTATTGCACCTAGAACTGTTGTTTTCTTATTGACCCCAAAATTTGCATATAATGGCCAAAATGGAGCTTTTGTCCCGTCCAAAATATAAAGTTATTTTTTCTTCGTTTTTATTAAAGTTCATCTTTCATCCAACCAACTTTAAGCCATTTTCCTTTGACTTTCAAAATATTGGTAAGAGTGCTCTGGAATAGCCTTAAACATTATAGATTCTTAATTTTTAAAGATAATTGGGACCGGCACCTCCACCAATTTGACATCGAAAAAATTCTAATTTTTCATTGTCATCAAGACATAAATATGTATCTTAATCAATAAATAGCGTTTGTTGGAAATTTTAAAGCTTTGTTCACGGATTTTCACGATTGTTTCCCCACATGTGCTATTGAAAATGAAAGAATTCTTTTAAATTGGTTCAATCCCAACCGCGGGAATTTCTTTCGAAACATTTTGCTCAGTTACAATGGAAGATGCTTGAGTTTCACAAAATAGCCCATAGCCCTGTTCCTAACTAATCGTAAACTTTTCATCTAGTTTTGAACCTAAAAAGCCGGCTATCTTGGCCCATGTGATCTCATGTGACAATTCCTTGTCGATTACTATTGAAAACTGGCCTTTAGACCCCAAATGTATAATTTACTTTCTGTTTTAACATACTGTCTTCATTAACGATCGAAAAGTCACATAAGTAGGTAAATAGCCTATAAAGAAATGTATCCAGAAAGGAAAAGATCTTTCTCAGCCGGGTATTGAACACGGATCTGCCTTTTGCCGATCGGAATATTTACCTCTAAGCTACCAAGACCGAAAACATTTTCTTATGGATTGTAACAATTTAGATCTATAATGCACCAAGAATAAAGAGGGTATTAAAGGGGATATAGCCCCAAAAAAGTTTTTTACCACACAATATATAGCATAGTAATACACTAAGATGACCGTTTAAAAAATAATATCTTGTAAATGTGATTTTACACGAATTTTTCAATTTTTTAAATCCAGAAATTTGAGAAAATTGGCGTTTTGGAAAATTGCTTAAATCGGCTTTAACCTGCCTCCTTTTTGTTCCACATAGATACCAGGAGCATCATACCAATCTAATATGACCCTTATAATATCGTACATGTCTTGAAACACAAGCACAATCATCGAAAAAATGCAATCCAAAATACACCCATCTTGGTAATCAGCATATTTGATCGAACAACTGCCCATAATTATAAATGAAATATATAGGATTTACAGAAAGGCTGTCGAGTACGTCCAATAATGTGACAATATTTTTGAAATAATAAATCATCCAAGGTCATTGGGCATAAAGAATCGTACCAATGCATTTCTTATGGAGATTTTTGCCGATGGGATCTAGCTTGAAAAATTAGCTAAGTTTGTAAAAAAAAAATGGGTCATAGTGGGACCAAGAACTTTTTGTTTAATTTCAAATCATAAACTAATGGCATGAATGAAATATACTTTTTGAGTTCGAGTTTGGCGGGTGAATACCCTTTAGCTCTTTATTCGCAAACAAGCACACAAGTCTACCTCTCAACCACCTCCCATCCAGTGTCTCACCGAATATTCCTCCGACTTCTCCATCCATCATCGGACCCTGAGTGACAAACCGGCTCCGAGGTTGGTCGTGGTTGAGTTACCGGTCCACCACGGCTGGTTCATAGAGAACTGAGACAAACTGCTCTTCTATCTGGTGCCGTTAGAGGCCTCCTAAGAGCAACCACAGTTAATGTTGAGTCCTCCTACATGGAACACCAGTTTCCAGAGTCCGAGGTGGTCGGGGTTGTGCTTACCTCCACTCACGGCTTGGTTCTATTAGAGAAACTTGAGACAAAGTGGCTCTGCTATCTGGTTGCCGTAGAGTCCTCACTCACGAGCAACACAGTTACATGTTGAGTCCTCTACATGGAACCCACACAGTTTACGGCTCCGAGGTGGTTCGTGGTTTGTGTACCTCCACCACGGCTAGTTCTATAGAGAAACCTGAGACAACGCCTCTGCTATTTTTCGGGTTGCCGTAGAGTCCTATACGAGCAAACAACAGTTTACAGTTTGAGTCTTCCTACAAGGAACACAGTTGTTTACCGGCTCCGAGGTGGTCGTGGTTTGTTGCTACCTCCACCACGGCGGTTATATAGAGAACTGAGACAACTGCTATGCTATCTGTTGCCGTTTAGAGTCATCTACGAGCAAACACAGTTACATGTTGAGGTCCCCTACAGGAACACAGTTTACCGGCTCCGAGGTGGGTCGGGTGTGTAACTCCACCACGGATGGTCTATAGAGAACATGAGAATACTGCTCTGCCCCTATCTGGTTGCCGTTAGAGTCCTCCTACGAGCAACCACAGTGTACATGTGAGTCCTCTTACATGGAACACTAGTTTACCGGCCCGAAGGTGGTCGTGGTTTGTTGTTACCTCCACCACGGGTGGTTCTATAGAGAACTGAGACACTGCTCTGCTATACTGGTTGCCGTTAGAGATCATCCTTACGAGCAAACCAAAACAAGGGGGGGGGGTTTTTAAAAACCAAATGTTGAGTCCCCTACATGGAACACGTTCCCGCTCCCTAGTGGTCGGGTTTGTGCTAAACTCCACCACGGCTGGTTTCTATAGAGAAAACTGAGACAACTGCTCCTGCGATCTGGTTGCCGTTAGAGTTCTCCTACGAGCAAACACGTTTACAGTTTGAGTCCTCCTACAGGAAACACAGTTTACCGGCTCCGAGATGGTCGTGGTTGTGTTACCTCCACCACGGCTGGTCTATAGAGAACTGAGGAACAAACTGCTCTGCTATCTGGTTGCCGTTAGGAGTCCTCCTACGAGAAACACAGTTTACATGTGAGTCCCTCCGACATGGAACACAGTTTACCGGCTCCGAGTGGTCGTGGGTTTGTGTTACTCACACGGCTGGTTCTATAGAGAACTGAGACAAACTGCTCTGCTATACTGGTTGCAGTGAGAGTCCTCATACGAGCAACACATTTGTTTACATAGGTTGAGTCCTCCTACAGCAACACAGTTACTGTTTACGGCTCGAGCGTGGTCGTGGTTTGTGTTACCTCCACCACGGCTGGTTCTATCTAGAGAACTGAGACAATGCGTCTGCTACTGGTTGCCGGTTAGAGTCTCCTACGGGGAAAAAAGGGGCCCCCCCCAACACAGTTTACAGGTTGAGTCCCCTACATGGAACCACAGTTCACCGGCTCGAGGCGGTCGTGGTGTTTGTGTTACCTCCACCACGGCTGGTTCTATAGAGAATGAGACAAACTGCTTGCTATCTGGTTGCCGGTTAGAGTCCCCTACGAGCAACACAGTTTACATGTTGAGTCCTCTACATGGAACACAGTTTACCGGTTTCCGCGGTGGTCGTGGTTTGTGTTACCTCCACCACGGCTGGTCTATAGAGAACTGAGACAACTGCTCTGCTATCTGGTTGCGTTTAGAGTCCTAATACGAGAAACACAGGTTTACATGTGAGTCCTCCTACATTGGAACACAGTTTACCGGCTCCGAGGTGGTCGTGGTTTGTGACCTCCACCACGGCTGGGTTCTATAGAGAACTGAGACAAAAACTGCTATGCTATACTGGTTTGCCGTTAGCGTTAGATTCCTCCTCCGAGCAAACACAGTTGTACATGTTGAGTCCTCCTACATGGAAACCAACAGTTACCGGCTCCGAGGGTGGTCGTGGTTTGTGTTACCTCCACCACGGCTGGTTCTATAGAGAAATGAGACAACTGCTACTGCTATTGGTGTGCCGTTAGTGAGTCCTCCTACGAGCACAGAGTTTTACATTGTTGAGTCCTCCTACATGGCACCAGTTTAACGGCTCCGAGGTGTCGTGGTTTGTGCTACCTCCCCACGGCTGGTTCTATAGAGAACTTGGAGACAACTGCTCTGCTATCTGGTTGCCGTTAGGAGGTCATCCTAGAGCAAACCCCAACAGTTTACATGTTGAGTCTCCTACATGGAAACCACAGGTTTTACCGTGCTCCGAGGGGGTAGTGTTTGTGTTACCTCCACCACGGCTGGTTCTATAGAGAACTGAGACAACGGCTTCTGCGATCTGGTTGCCGTTAGATTCATCCTACGAGCAAACACAGTTACATGGTTGAGTCCTCCCTACATGGAAACACAGTTTACCGGATCCGAGGTGGTCGTGGTTTAGTGCTACCTCCACCACGGCTGGTTCTATAGGAGAAAACTGAGACAATGCTCTGTCTATTCTGGTTGCCGTTAGAGGTCCCCATACGAGCAACAAACAGGTTACATGTTGAGTCCTCCTTACACTGGAACCCCACAGTTACCGGCTCCGAGGTGGTTCGTGGTTTGTGCTTAACCTACACCACGGCTGTTCTATAGAGAACTGAGACAAACTGCTCTGCTATCTGGTTGCGGTGAGTCCGCCTACGAGCAAACACATTTTACATGTTGAGTTCTCCTACGAGCAAAACAGCTTTACATGTGAGTCCTCCTACGAGCAACACTGATTTACATGTTGAGACCTCCTACATGGAACCACAGTTACATGTGAGATGTTGTTAAACGTTGAAATCCTAGTATGAAAATTTGCGTTTAAAAATTTCGTACACTTTTAATAAAATCTCAAAAAATTCACAAAACATTGAGTAAATTACGGATTGATTGTCACGAATTTTATGCAAAATCAATAAACTTAATGAGGAGTAATACGCGTACTGGATCTCATAGATTTATTTCTTATCAACGTCGTATGGAAATATGATTCCGATCTTATTGACCGTTTGTGTCCAAGAAAAAACAACAACATATAGATGAGTGCTCATAATCTCGTCTTCGCTCCAGCCTTAGTTAACTCATCAGAAGGTTCTTATTCGAAGCTGAAAGACCAATGATATTTATCATCTATAGTAGGGGCTAGATCCCCAGGTCTCAAAACGTCCGCACAGGCGCGACCGTAACCAACTGAAGCGTTCAACTGACCTATCAAGATGGCGATCTAGAGTTTCAACGTTAGACTTGACATGTTTAAAATGCGATAAGAATTTTCTGGATTGTGTGATATGGGTTTTTAGCATGTGACAGCATGGGAATGAACAAACACAGAAACAATAACAAGTTATAGCATAAAGGGAAATTTAGCAACCATTTGATGTTAATGGCTAATATGACTCACCTGTCAACCTGACAGCATCTTGAAAAAATATTTGTGCTACAAAATCCGCCTAAACCTACTTTACCATAAAGCATGACCTGTCAAGAGGCTTTTATGTCAGCCAGTGGACCAAATGATGGGGATCTGCCTGGTTACAAGATCGTGATAACGACTTGTCAAAACTTCGAGTACGGATTTAGGCAATGTGTTGTGTAATTTTATTCATTTTCTGTGTTTTAGACCAAGAGAATTTGTTGTGTGTGTTATTATATTTGTGCGTAGATTTCTTGATGTATTGTTTATAATGTATATATACCTTATTAATTAGATTTTCTTAAGTTCAACACATTCAGTAAACATTTTGTATAGTTTGTTTGCTGCATTTTCGACGAACATTTTAGACTTTAAAAAAATGGTATTGGCAGTATAAAAAGATTTGGGGGAAATGTTTGGGAATCATAAATATTCACTGTTACTTTATATTGTTGTGGTAAGCATATCTGTGTTTTCGGAGAATTTTTGTGTGGGTGGGGTTATTATTTTGCGTAATATTATTGATATATGTTAAATGTTCTGTATACCCTTATTAAATTTGATTTCTTCAATTAACCACATTGCGAAAACATTTGTAAATTATGTTTGATGCCATTTCGACGAGAATTTTAGGACTTTTTAAAAAAGTTGGATGATTTGAAAGATTGAGGAAAATATATGAGAAATCATAACGATTTCACTGTATTCTATATTTGGTGGTGTTAAAAATAATCTTGGTATTTGGTTTAGGATGGATAATAGGTAACACAGCTTCAAAATGTTCGTTTCTTTGTCAGAGTTGTCAGTTATTGCAGCAAGAAATCATAATTACGTTTTAATCTGTTCATTAATGATTTTGAAAGAAAAGAAGGCTTGTGGACAGAGTTAATTTTTTTGTAACTGGTAGGTACACTGTTTCGGCCCCAAATCCCATATAAAGGTCAGAAACATGTGGAAGCTGCGAGAAGAGATAAAAAAAATACAGAAAGCTTGTTTAAAAATTTTCATTCTTAACAGGATCATAATAACCACAATGCTCAGTATAATCCACATCAGAAGGAAAAGTATAAAGCATGGAATGTTTGAATGTGAAGCAGATGGGATATTGGCAGGCAATCAAAACACTCCGATGGGTGTGATAATGCAACAGGTTTAAAACCGATGCGATTATCGACTTTTAAATGAAACCAGTTCATTAATCAATCAAAAAACATTCATAACTCTCATCACACCAATATGGTGCTAAACTACATTTAAAAAAAATAAAAAAGTATCACAAAGCAAAGGTGGAAGCAGTCTTTTAAAATTGTCTTTTTAAAAAGTCCTTAAAAACATTTTGAAGGGTTGTTCGTGTTCACGTACAAAAAATTTTGTCACCATTTTGGAAATTTTGGAAGTATCTACAATTTTTTGCTTATATTTTATGACTGTGACCTACCAATATTCATATAAAATTACTTTAACTTTATAAAATAAATACCAAGTTAAAAATAATTTCCATCAAACGTTTACAAAAATGCTTCACAATTTTTCCTCAATACCCTTATCTAAAATTGAAAACGATGCTTATATTCATAGAGGTCAACAGTTTGTGTCCTGAATTTTACCTAACTCAACACCGGGAATACAAAATTAGCTTGAGCTAGACTAAAAAAATGTCTTTTAAATCTTCAAAATCAAATCAAAATAGGTTGTTACATGAAAACAAGTACCAAAAGTGGAAAACGAAGGTTACACAAACTTGATACAATTGCATATTGGTATATAAAAAATCAATAGGGCACTACACTGTTAAAAAAATGGGATAATCGTGGGGGGTTGGATACCCGCTGAGATAATTTTTTAAATTTTGGATCGATTTTAGTACTATAAAAAGAGTTGGTATTTGTTTTAAACAGCTTGTACTGTTATAATAAATTTTTTATTAGAATATGGGTATAGTATTGCGAAATTAAAAATTCTACTACCACGATACATACAATGTGGTTGTTATAAGGTCATAACGGAAATCTCTCGTGCTTGTTAAAGAAAAGATCAGAAATAAAAATGAATGAAAATTGCGGATTGATGGAAAGATACGAAGTGAAAAAGCTGTGGTATAAATTAACTGCGTGATCCCTTTCTAAACTCGAGTCTCTGGTACCTGATGCCGCTCTGTAGCGAGGACGACTTACGGTCTTGGATTGACGGACACCGACCGGGGGGGGGGGGGGGGGGGGGGGGGACGTCACGCTGCTGACTGATGACGACATCACCTTGGAGGAGCTGAACGCTGGACGGCTGGAGGACTCTTCCGCTTCCATGCTCTCGGTCTTTGCATGATCTTGCGCACCGCCGACCTCGCTTCGTCCACCTGAGAACAGAGGAACCCTGGTGAGCCAAAATATAAGGCTATTACAGAGCTCTACAATATTTGAAAGCAAAGGAAAATGGACTGAAGTGGTTGAATGAAAAAGGGAACTGGAATAAAAATAAAGATAGGAATTTTTTTTTTGACGGGGACAAAAGCTCCATTTTGGTCATGTGTATGCAAATTTTTGGGCCAATAAGAAAATGAGAGTTCTAGTGCGATACTAATTTTATGGTATGATATTTTTAATTGTTTCATTACACTTTTGTCTCCGGTACTGAGTATAAGCAGAAATAATTTTCTGAAATAACGTTTGATGTACGATTTTTTTCGTCCACTGCATGTCCAAAACTTTATTGTACCCATGTGACCCCCAAAAAAATCGCACAACGAAACATCATTTCAGGAAATTATTCATTAACTAACCAGCAATTAAAAAAATCGAGTTAAAAAACTATTTCGCCCAGTTTTTAATCAACGAGCTACCCAAAGGTGTATTACAACAAAACATATTTTAATTATTTTCAAGTGGCTGTTCATTCTGAAATACTTGTCATTTCCCAATCTGTTTCTCAAACGGATGTTGTCCAGTGAAATTCAATAAAAAATAACAATTTTAATATCACTATAAATAAACTTCCTGCGAATTATTAGGGTACTGATAAGTATAACTGAAAAAAGATATGCAATATGATCTTTATTTTTATACCTTATTGCAATATAAGTAACATCGGAATTCCGATTTAGAATTAACTTATTTTTTTAGTTACTTTGAGCAGACTTGCTTTAATATTTAATCAGCGACATTTGGTTCATCAACCAAAACACCAACTGAGGAGGGTTGCTAAGGCTTGCAATATTTATGCTCACGAAAGAGTATCCGAAAGGGAGGAATTTAAAGTGGGAACATCGATATTAGATTTGATAGACCAAGTACAAGAGTAAATACCAAATTAAAACAATTACGACAGAGAGGAGAATGGTGGAAAATAGTAGAAGACTCTAAAGTCAGCCAGGTTTGAACGACCTTAAAAACTGGCTACGTGATCACTCAGCACAACCAATGCCAGAAAAAACTAAAAAAACGCTTATCATGCAATGGCCCGCTGGTTTTGGAGCACGGAAGCACTTTGACAGCCTGAGTTATTAGGGGCATATTATGACGTTGGGTTACAAATTAAAGAGGTCTTTTAAATGCCTACACCCTAACTACTACAACGGATCGAGTAATGTCGAAAGAGAAGTTGAGAAGATTTCTAGAATATTGAAGGGCCTATCTGAAGCAGGAAAACTCTTAGGTCTAAGCCTATCCGTGAATGTTGAATGAAAAACTTTTGCAGATGTCAGTCTCAGTTAGTTTTTTGCAAGAGGGTAATGGCGCGAGCTCTCATTGTCCTTTATATTTTAACATTGTTGCCAATATTAAAGCAATGTTGATGTTACAAGTTTTTATTTCTTTGTTGTAAATCAAATGAATGGGTATATAGCCTAATAAAATAATTTTTAAATAGTAATTTGGCCTTAAAGATATGGAGAGCGTAGCGAGCTGAAGCGAGCGAAGCGAAGATTCCATCTTCACTACACTGGAGGAAAAAACGGAATGTTTTTTTTTTTTCTTTTTTGTTTTTCTGTATTATTGTGTGTTTGTCAGCACGATTCCGGTAAAACCGATACCCAATTGCGCATGAAATTTTATGGAGGCCTTTGAAATCTCTGAACTAGAACTGCCCGTTTATTGGCGCATCGAAAAAGTATTTCTCATTGGCTGGAAAATCGCAATTTTACGATTTTTCTGATTTTTTGTAAAAAGTCTTGGACTTATAACACCTACATTGCTGTACGATTTAATGATTTGTTCACAGAACCATAATTTTATGAATTAAGATATTCGTGTGAAATTGAGCGCAATCGAAAAATTTATTTCTCATGAAACATCGAAATTTCGGTTTTTTCTTTTTAAAACAATTTCTTGGAACTTTTATAACACATACATGGCTTCTTTAAAACCAAATTGTAATAATAAAATTTTCACATGACACCTTAATTTTTATGAATTTATATATTCGTGTGAAATTGAGCGCAAATCGTAATTAATTTTGTTTAGAAAATCGCATTTTTCGATTTTTTTCTTTTTTAAAATTAAGATAATTAAAAAATTAAAATTAAAGTTTAGTTTTTATTAATTAAATTAATTTTTAAAAAATCTTTCAACTTAGTAATGATTTTTTACAGAACAATCAGAAATCCGCATAACACATTGTAGCTCAATGCCACCAATTCTACGCTCATCCAACAACGCGGCGGGACTTAAGTACGTTTCCTAGTTAAGCATAATTTATTACATCGTTTATGGGATGAGCGTAGCGAGCGAAAGCGAAGATTCCATTTCACCTACACTGGAGAAAAACAAAATCCGGAATGTTGTTGTACTTTATTTATTATTTTTTATTTTGTGTGTTGTCACACGCTTCCGACTAAACCGAAATACTCCAATTGCGATGAAATTTTATGGAGTGCCTTCGAAATGTCTGAACTTAGACTGCCACGTTTTTGAGTGCAATCGAAAAATAATTATTTTCATTAAAATTCGCAATTTTACGATTTTCGATTTTTAACAAATTTTTTTCGCCTGATAACACACTAGGCCTACATGCTTTTATCCGCTTCTTATGATTTTCACAAAACCTAATTTTATGGATTAAGATATTCGTGTGAAATTGGAGCGCAATCGAAAAATATTTCTTATGAAAATCGCAATTTTACGATTTTTGTTTTTTTAAAACATTCATGACTTTAATACCTAGGCCTACAGCTTTATCCGATTATAATGATTGTTTTCACAGAACCTTAATTTTATGAATTATATATTGGTGGGAAATTGAGCGCACTCGAAACTAATTCTTATGAATATCGCAATTTTACTCTTTTTTCGTAAAAAAAAAAAATCTTCCGACGTATAACATGCTACTGCCTTATTCCGATTTTAAGAATTTTCACATTTAATTTTATAAATTTATATATTTGTAAATTTGGCGCCGCAATCGAAAAATAATTTCTCATGAAAATTGCAATTTTACAATTTATTCGTTTAAAAAATCATACGCTCATCAAACAAACGCGCCTGAAAAAGCGGGTGCGAAGCTTCCTAGTAGAGAAGAGAAAGACTTTCAATTTTTAAAAAAAAGGCATCCATTTTTGTGTGTGGTCCACATGCGAAAATGGCCGCCGAGAAGGGTCAAAAGAGTCATTAAAAGTTGTGTAATTCAACTCTGCAGGATGAATGATGTGAAAAGACAGCTGATGCAACAATATAGTGAAATGTATTCTCGAAGGTTACTTATACCATGTTGTCTTAAGTTTGTGACAAAGCATAGTGTTGCACATCAATGTTTTAGAGACGACTTCAACTCTGATCAGTTGACTATATATGTAAGCCCTACAACACAGCCTGATTTATGACATAGACTAGAAAAGATGTTGAGCAGAGTCAAGCTTAAAACTTTAATAGCTATCCGTGTTACTGTAATTGACAGGCGGTGAGTACCTTATATTTGTAATTTTTCATGTGGTCAAAGGACTCTGTTGACTCTGCTGGGTTTTTTATGATTGAGTGGAAATTGTGTGGATTACTACCCTGTGGCTTTAAATAAAATAAATAAATGTATATTAGAGTCACCCACTCGTATATAACTGATTTTTCCATTGCGGGGACAGTATTTAAGCAGAGTATTATTTTCAATAAACCGTAACCCAAGATGATTAGTTATAGTTGCAAATGTGTTGCAAACTTAGTCAGTGTTCAAATTTATTTGATTCCAAACTTGTTTTTTGTAGTATTTTTATCTAAGAAATTGAATAACCTCGGTCGGGAATGCGATCACCGGAATCGAGCTGACGACGTGACGATCTAGACCCGTCGGATGCTAACGTTGGCTTGGCTTCAGTGCCTGGATCCTAAAGACTTGTCTGTGCCATGGGGTTGTACTGACCTCAGATGAGGAGGATTCATGCTGGCCGACTTGTTCCCTCGGACAAACACCGAGCCGCGGGCTGATCTCCCATGGGTACCGACTAAGCCTCACTATAACAGACAGAACAAAGAACATTAATAAATACGCGAGAACTTATTGAAATAACATTAACATGGCTTCCTACATTAGATGTACTTAAAATAGCCAGTTTTATTTTGAATATTTGTATTGTTTTTAATGTTGGCATTTGTTAGCATTTTTGATTCGTCAAATCACGACCACGTGGGGGAGTTTTTGTGATCTAATAATAAATACGAAATATAGGAAGGTAGAAAACATTTCTTAACTAGGTTCTAAGACAGGTCCTATAGGAATTCTTAGTTTTAACTAAAATTCGTATTTTGTAGCGCGTTTTACAAAATAGCTTCACCGATTTATCGTCAATGGACCTAAAAAGCTTATGTACTTATGTGTAATAATTCACTTTAACTTTTATATGGGCTGACACTGTCTTAAAATATCACGCTTCTACAGCATTAAACGGACCGCCAAACCACAAATCAAAAATAATACGAGAAACTCACAAATGTAACCGAAATGTCTACATTTGTATTTGTGCATATTCAAAATGGCGATGTCTGTCTACTTTATGATTTGTTGTTTTAAAATGTTTGGTTCGTATTGTGTTTCCATAAATAATGTAAACTTATCAAAACATTAAAATTCGAAACGGTATGGACTTTTAATGGGTGACTCGCTGGGGAAAGGGGTATATAAAGCGGACGTTACACACTGGGAAGTGCTAAGAAAAGGTAAAAAGAGGAAAAAGTAACTTTTTAGAAGTAGAGTTAGCATGTAGTTACGGGGACTTCACTTTTCGAACAATGTCCGACTAGTTGGAAAGTTTTTTTTATTTTACTTTTTAACTTCCCAGTGTAACAGCAACGGGATGTTCCCGGAAGCAACATGTTAACTCTACATCTAAAAAAGCTACTTTTTCTCTTCATTTTTCTTTTCACTTCCCAGTGTAACGTTCCGCTATATGCACAAGAAATAACTATTTTACTTTATCCATATAGGAGACTGAAATACCAAATTCCAAAAATTATGTTTTTTCATGTTTGTATTCAAAATTAAAAAATACTGGCATTGAGGGATGAGCCGTCCGTACCCAAGCCTTGCAAAGTCATATTATAATTTGTGACAAACACAAGAAAATTAAAGCTTTAAGATAAGCCAAAACTGAAACCCATTGTCAACTTCTCATCCAAATATGTTCACTAGCGGTGATTTTTCCTCTACAGGCAAGTTAATTATTCTATTCAATGTATAACAACTTACATTTATGTTGTAAGTATCTCTTTGACTATACACTGCCACTTTAATAAAATAAATAACAAGATCTGTTGTATAAGTACAGTGTCTCACGTCCGATGGGTTGGCTATTACAAACTAAACCTCACCTGCACTAAATGTTTCATCAAATTAATACCAACTAAAATTTCCTTAAAAAAAATAAATTTGATGATATTTTGGATTTCACAGTTTCTTTCATTTGTAGTAACGCATGAAATATTTAATTTTCACAAGCAACACATGTTTACTTCCTTGCAGTACGATACATGCTGCTATCTACAGTTGGTCGGCGCGCGAAGCGGGCTGCATTGGTACAGAAGTTTCTCCGGGTTGCGATAGATGACAGCCTTGATAGGTCAGTCTGGTCAGAAGCTGAAACAAACAATTGTTGCTTTCACCGCACATTGCTCGGCGTTTACACGATACTGTACTAAGTGGTTAGTTGACGGATATTAGGGAGCGATAAGCAGACCTTGTATTCAGTCCGTTAAGAGAGTGCACTTCTCACGAATAAAACAGAACATTACCTCAATTGGCATGAATGTTTTTTTTCATATCTCCCTTATACAAGCATGATTCATAATGTTTAACTGTTAGGCTGGACAGGACATATCATTCAAAATAGGCCATTCAACAATCATTTCGATATCGATATTCAAAGTTTAAGATTTAAAGAGAAGATGGTCGACTTACAATTATAATGTGTAGCTAAAAAGGGTCGATGAGATATCGCCAAAAATGAATAACGATGTTTACGTCAAAAACTCGCGTTAAAAAACCGGCACCTCCAACACATAAGATCCTAAATTTACAGAAATAGATCAAAGTTTTCTTGGGTACCTACGGGTTACAGCAGGGGAGTTACACATACATTTCCCAAATCCTATCCTCATTCTAGTCATTGACGTTTAAAAAAATCTAATATATTAAAGTTGATTTTTTTTTGAATTACGAGATTCGATATGGAGTTTAAATATCGATATAAAAAAATTTCTTAAAATATCGGTATCGTTTTTTCCTTGCCCCCCCCCCCCCCTTTTCCTCCCCCCCCCCCCCCCCCTTCCCCCCCCCTTTCCCCCCTTCTTTCCCCCCCCCCTCCCCCTCCCCCCCCCCCCTTTCCCTTCCCTATCAAAATTTCACATGTATTGACCCAGCTCTACATTTTAAGACCCTGATGATCGAAACGATGGGGCTAGCTCCCTCAAAGCGGAATTCGTAAACCCGGCCACCTTCACCAAAAGTCTACGCAGATAAAATTTATTGCGTATCTTTCTAACAAAACTGTTGATTAGATTTTCTCTACCAATTTTGTATCAATCATCAATAAGGAAAATTTACACGTACTCTGCTATTAATAAAAGAGACTGTTAACACTATATGCTATTTTATATTTATACCAGGAAACATTGCTACTATTTAATACATCCTGTATTTTTCTTCGCTAGCTTCGAGTCAAATCTAATTAGTTACAATTAATAATTTGACACAAGTAGTAATCTGATTCGCTTCCGTCGACCGTTGGCCTGAGACTGATTCTGACTCGTTACAGAAATAAAGTTACTCACAAAAAGAAAATGAAACCGTGAGCTCTCCTCGGCTCTTTTCCATGAACTGGTAATAAAAACTGTTTCACGACTTGTTGGATGAGATACTCGTGTTGAGTAGCTGCCAAAGTTGAACAGTTGACGAACTTATTATGTAACGATACTAAGACGGTTAGTATTCGAGTGTGTAGTCTGCGTTGTTTAATAACTAAGGGTCGTTATGCTCTTGGAAAGTGAAATAGGCCAATTAACAGCAGCTGTGGGTCTAACATGATTTTAATTATTAGTTTCCTGTTTGAAAATTGCGCTAGCTTTCTAGATATTTGTGAAGTCAAAATGGCGGCATCAATCACAATGATTTATAAATAAAGTCGAAATTTCGTTGCTGATTATGTTTTTATTGGTTTCCTATTATAATTTTGATAGAATACGTACGTCTCTTGTCAGCTTAAAGGGGCTATTACTCCCAAAAAAAGTTTTTTGCCACATAATCTATAGCGAAATACTACACTCAAATGACCTTTTTAAAATTGTGATTTTACAAGAATTGTTTAAGTTGCAAACCACTTGCCCAAATACCAAAAACAAAATATAGCGGATTTACAGAAAATGCTGCCGAATACGTTAAAAATGACCAATTTTTTTTTGAATCAAAATCCTCCAAAGTCACGGAGCCAAAGATCGTCCTATGTTATTTCTTATGCGAGATTTTTGCCGATGGGACCTAGCTCGAAAATTACCAAGTTTGCCATCTTTTTTCGGGCAATGGTGGACCCAATATTTCTTCTGTTAGTTTCTAAATTCATAACTAGTCAGCCGGAACGAAATATATGTTTTGAGTTTTAGCGGGCGAATACCCCTTTAAGACTTGAATCGTTTACAAGGAAATGTCGCCGTAGGCCACAACATCATTTTACTTGTGGACCCTCTACAGGTGACTTACATTAAAAGAAATTGTTATGAGTTGTGAAGGGAATGTCCAAGGGCTGTGTAGAGTATACTCAAACTCTAAATACTGTAGAAAACCTTGGAAGACATTTGAGTCATTGCCAGTGGCGGTGTTGAACACGTTATTTCACGAATCATAGTATCGAGCGTTACTCATGGGCTACATCGGTCAGTACATATTAAGATGAGTATGAGAAAAGTAGGCAGACCATTAAATCTTTAAAACAAGCATGGATTCGGAAGCACCCAAAAGATAGAGCGAAGCTGCTTAATCAACTTTACAAAAACAAAATAAAAATGATTCTCCACACGGTGATCTTTTTTGTAGCACGCCGAGTTAGGTTACCATTAAGTTATAAAATATTTTACTTGTACTCGCATTCAAATTGATGTAGGTGCAGGGTGTTTAAACTTTCTGATGCTGACTCCAAGGTTCATAAAATATTCTGTACCATCCTCATTTGGGGACAATGACTTCAAAAAACGTAAGTCAATCTTACGTCGTATTCGGGTTCTTATCGTGAGACGTGACACATACAGAATGGCGGACAGAAAAGTGATGCATGTATGAGAGCTAATCATATTGTGAGGAAATTATCAAAAACCTAATAATTCCGCTATAGATTTACACTAGTCTAAACTGACAATATTGCACTCTGCGCCTCATCAGAAATAGCCGCTCATGCGAGAGTTTTGAAAGCTCTCGAACTTCCTCGGTCGTCTGGCTCGCTCCGACGCAGCCAAGCACGTCGTTCATCACTCGGTGTTCGTGGCGCGATCTAGCGGGCAACGTGCCAACTACCAGAAGATCACGCAACACCTTTTAAAATCCTGCTAAACTGTTGATGCGTGGCGCCAAAGAAAGAAACGCGATTGGCTAATGTGACTAATACCGGGAAACGATGTAAACGTATAAATTTATCAATCTTAAAGGGCTTAAACAAGATACTCTCATTTTATTTTAATTTTTTAAATCGTATTTAGAGTCTACCCACTCAGTCACATAACTGATTTTCAGTGGGGGGTATTAAATTTAAAGCCGACCATCCCAACTCTGTAGGTGGGGGACACCATCGACGGGGTCACAATGACCAACTAGAGATCGGCCTATTTAGGATGGAAACACCGATCAATCAGCTGGACACGATTTCCACCCGCGGACAGCACCAGAATCAACAAAAGGCTAATTTGAGAAAACTTAGCATTTATTGTGTGTCTCGTCGTTATGTTTTCACATTTAGTGGGGATGGTCTATTGGGCTTACACCAAAGTATGGAACCAACTACAAGGAATCACAACGGAACACGGGTATGGAAGTATGCAAAATAGAAAGCGAAGCTTACTGTTTTCCCTCGCTTTTTACAGTTTACTGATGGTGTTGGTCCCGAGTACATAAATATTCTAAGTTTAGGGGGGGTAACCCCAACCCTATAACCTCCAGGGTCTTCAAATTATTCTGTATCATCCTTGTTGATACCAACAAAAACGCATTTCATTCGGAGGTCGTGTGCGGGTTTTATTGTGAGACGTGACACACGCACAGACGGACGGACGGACGGAAAAGTGATACATATCGAAAACGGGAAAACATTGCTAAAAAAATTAGCTTTATTTTGTTGTCTTTTATAATGACCTCATCTCAAATTATGACATTAGAAGAAATGGCCAACAAAGAAGTTAATAGCACTTCTTAAAATACATTCGTTATAAAACTTTCATCGATACTGGCATTATAACTGACCTTGACATAAAGCCAAGTTCGCAGCAAAAGTGGTAGTTTGCCAACAGCCATGTGTTACCCGAATTTATTATTGGGAAAAACAATAAACAATATACTATTCTCTGACAATGTGTGGTCAATTTTTTTAAAAGTCCGAACTAATATGAAGTGAAGCTCCCATATTAGCATTTCTGACAGTGCGTGTGCAACGTCTCACGATACAAACCGAACACACGACCTCCGATTGACCTGCGGTTTTTGCCCTTTACATCATGGATGAAATAGAATGTTTTTGGTAACCCTGGGGCAGTGGCTTATGTTGTAACTCGGCACCTCCACCATAACCAAAACGCGAGAACAAGCACCGAACAATTTGTTAAAGGTCGATTGAAATGGCGCCCCCACCTGAAGGATCAACGCACGGCGAACTATTTATGTGTGTACTCTACTTCGACACTTTGTTGGTAACGTAGCTTCGCTCCCTCTTTTGGATAAGCCACTACCCGTGTTTGTTACTTGATAAAATTTTGTTTAAAAATGTTTGATAACCATACTAGGAAAACGCTTAAGTCCCGTCGCGTTGTTGAGCGAGCACCGGTACGTGCAACACGACCCGAGTACGACATTCCCATAATGTCCATTTTTGGATGAGCGAAGCGAAGACTTCAATTTCACCGACCCCCCCCCCCCAAAAAAAAATTTAGCTCGGGTGTTTTTTTTTTTTCCTGTCTGTTCGCTCTCTACCGGGCAAACGGCATATGCGATCTTGATGAAAATTTGAGGGGACCTTCGAAATCTCTGAACTTAGACTTGCTACGTTTTTGGGTACAATCGAAGAAATATTTCTCATGAATATCGTACTTTTACGATTTTTTTCGATTTTTAGTGCGATATTTTCGTGACATTTGGGCCGATTCTGACCAAACGGGTGGGGCTACAACGTTCATATTTCACATGAACATTAAGGTTATGGTGATGTATTGCTTTCTGAAAGAAAAAGTTGAAAAAAAATAGCCAGAATCTATAGAAATAAAGCTTTTAATATAAGTTTTTTGACTCTTTCTTCGATATTTTCGTGCCATTTGGGCCAATTGTGACTAAACGGGTGGGGCTACAACGTTCATATTATACATGGACATTAAGGTTATGGTGATGTAGTGCCATTTGAAAGAAAAAGTTGAAAAAGTTAGCCAGAATCCATAGAAATAAAGCTTTTAATGTAAGATTTTTACGTTAAATAATAACAAATTAACAAGAAACAATAGAAACTTGACAACAATCACTTACAATGCGTCGGCAGAAAAACAAAGCACTTGCAAAAGTAAAGATATCCCACGCAAACTAAAAACTTAAAAAAAGCTCATCCATCAACGCGGCGGGACTTTAGCGTTTTCCTAGTATCAGATAACAGTCTTTAAAAGACGAAAACTTTCAATGTTGTTGTTGATCGCTGAATTGAATGACGCCACGGGACAAAATGTAATCGAATTAAGCCTTTTATAGGAAAATGCCTTCTAAAGTGTATCTTTGTTTCTTCACTGCCTCCTTGACAAATTTCATAACGATCGGAACATTTTTTTTAAATTTTTTTTTTATATATAACCAACGATTGGATTTTGTTCAAAAACTATACAGCAACCCGCATAGGTGGTATGTACATGTGTTCAAAATTTCAGGTCGATCAGATAAACGATGCGACCTGTACCGAAGAAGTAACAGAAAAAAAACAAAAACAAAAACAAAACCACAAAAAACACAAAAAAACAGACATTCGAGCCATAATAGTCAAGTGGAGACTCTCGCCACGCTCGCTCAATTATCAATCTTGAAGGGAAGGCGAACTTACGATTAAAATCACATTTAATATTTCACAATATGACATAATATGGTAGTCGTAACCAATGGGTATAGACGTATAATTTATTTCTAAAAAAGAGTCCTAAATTAGAAATAAGAACATAATGTAAATTTATCGGCATTGTTAAATTGAACCGTGATTCTTAATTTAAAATTACAACTGGACAAAGCATGGGACAACCTTATTTCAGTCTTCCATGCAAACAGCAATTTGACACCATTTTGTATAATGGGCATAATTCAATGCACAGAAATGTACATGATTATCGTACGAATAAGTATAATAAATATTATACATTTTTAAAGAATTCTCGCCCAAAATGTCACTTTTCCAGGCAATTTTCTGAAATATTCGTTACTAACTTAATGGTGTAACGCCTTTAACACATGTTTATATTATTGTATGTAACTAACGGACTGGGGGGTAGGGGCCCCGTACGGAAAGTACTTTTGAGGGCCCCAAAGGGGTCTGGGGCAAAGCCCCAGCCGCCGGAGGCAAAAATTTTTTCACATCATTTTACTCTCAAGACGGCTTTTAAAGCAATCTGAGGTATATTTTGAACGGATAGATGAAGTGACCTTGTCATTAAATATTGTCGTCATACCTCAGATAATATCGCAATTTGAATTTGAAAACAGTACAACACATTCAATGAGAACAGGGCCGTAAGTAGGCCTAGGCTATAAAAATTACCCGGGTATGAATCAAGGGCGTCCGCAGGAATTTTCTTAGGGGGTGTAAAATTATAATTTATACATTCGTGGGACTTGTGTGGAGGTTTGGGGGGCAGAGCCCCCCAATAATAGCGCCGCAGGCGAAATTTTTTAAAATCAGGTTTTTAGAGTGCGTTTGGTGCGTTTTAGAAACCAAAATAATGTAATATTATTGTGCAGTCGATACTCAAAACAAAACCGCCAAATGGAATTGAAACGCTAACGTCCTGACGAGATTAATAAAGAGTATAGTATAATGTATAGAAAAACGTATTCATCAGTTCTTGTGGTGGGTTAGGTTGTCCCAAAAAACCGTTGAATATTAATGTAAATAGTTATATTATTCGACTCTAATTAATTATGTTAGTAAAATTGCTTTATAGAGGATTCTAGGGGGACGCCCTTAGTATGTTTGGGTAAAGTCTGACCTTGTATAAAATAAGTAAATAAATAAAATAATGGTGGGAGGTCCCATCCCCCAAGGTAATGCGGGTCCGGAGCGCACTGCAGCGCCAGTATTTTTTTCGATTCCTACAGATTGGAGTATTTTAACGAGTTTTAGTCAAAAAAATAGTGGTGACTGGACTATTATTCTATTAGCAATTCAACATGGTCTACTCCAGATTTTCACCCGGGTTACCAGCCCCTGGTTACGGCGGTGAATTAGAATATAAATTCTTATCGTCTAATTTTCCCAACATAATTACATGCGGAGTTTTAATATCATTTTATGTAAATGAGAGGTGGGCCTATGGAAAAACTTAGAAGTAAATAAATAACACTTTGTAGAGTTATCAAAAATGCGTTTCTTTGGAAAATCAGCTGTTATACATCCATATATTTTTACGTGTACCGGTAACAAAAGTAATAATACTAAGTTACAGCAATAATAATAATAATAATCTTAATAATAATAATAATAAATAGGAAGCTTCGCAAACGCTTTTTCAGGCCCGTTGTGGTATGAGCGTAATATTTTTTAACGAAAAAAGCGTAAAATTGCGATTTTCATGAAAAAAAATTTTCGATTGCGCTTAAAAAAGTGGCAGTTCTAAGTTCAGAGATTTCAAAGGCCTCCAGAAAATTTCACCGCAATTGGATTTTTAGCAAAATATTTGCTGAATTTTGTATTTGTTGAATGTAACAACAAGGATAAACAATAAATAAGACGATACAACATAATAGGCCAGATATCATTTTAGGCTAACAGATATATAAAAAAGGCAAACATTTATTATTGATGTAGCAATTCCACTAAGCCAAAATATTGAAACAACGCGGGACAGAAATTTTGGACCAGAGCATGGCTCTGCTAGTCATAAAAGGCGAGGGAAGAGCGTAAGTCCACCTCGCAAGACATCAGTTAGCAAGTAGGGGAGTATAATAATCCCTGACACTAGAGGCGAGCTGCGGTCGTCGTCGATGACCTATTCCATTTCCTTTGACGACCCCCCCATTAAGACAACGACAATGACTACACGAACGATGACAAAGGCAATGACGACCACGACGCGAGAACCCTTTCTCCCTGTCCCCTAGGCTAGAGTGCGCATTATGTACTATCCGCAACCTAGTCAAAACACCTGAAGAGGGTCATACATTGCACCCTAAAACAGGTTTTCCTTGAAAAAAATTATATAGGCTATAAAACAATTGATGGCGACCCGCCACCCCCTCTCCATCACCCTCTCAGCACATACTCATTAGAAATTGCTGCTATGGTGTCTACAAAATATTTTGCTGTTGAAAAACGTAAAATGTAAGTTTCTTAGAAAATTCTTAGGTGTCTTCTTCATAGCGTATGCATATGAATTTTGAGATTATTCTTGATACCTTTAAGTGATTTTCTGACTTAAAACATTTTTTTAAATAATTTAAGTATTATTTTTTTTGGGGGGCCCGCGAACTTTTTCACATTATTTTATATAATATTGAGTGATTTGCTGTCTTATTTGAAATTTTCATAAAAATGTGATCCATTTTTATCGGGGCCCCCGTTTCGCGGGGTTTGCGGGGCCCGCCGCTATGCCAGTGGATATATTGACTATTCCCCACAACCCTTACTCTGCCATTAGTAATCGTAAAAATTAATACCGACAGACTGAGTGGCAAATAACGATAGGCCCCGGTAGGCACCAAGGTACATCTAACATTTACATTGTCTTACCTTTACATTTTATATGAATATTCGAATGACTGTGATGCGCTCGTTTATACCTTTGCAACTTTAAGACAAATAATATTTTCATTTAATAACTTTAAAGGTAAGGTTTGGGTTGGGGGCCCCTAGGGGCCCCCAACCGGGGGGGCCCCGTACGGGATTCCGTAGTTCCGTACCTGCCAGTCCGCCTCTAGTTTTGTTATGTAACGTTTGGTAAATTGTACTCGCGGTACGTTGTGTTCTTTGTAATTTGGCCTCAAATAAACTAAATTAAATTTTAGTACACGCCACTATTGCAAAACTGCAAACAAATTAAGCTTCTTTATAAAAAGCTTTTCTTATATTTTTTTGAGACGAATAAGATTAATCTTAAAGGGGTATTCACCCGATTAACTAAAAAAAATCTGTAAAAATCTCCCATAAGAAATAACATGGAGACGATCTTTAGACTTAATGCCCCGTGACCTTGGAGGATTTTGATTCTAAAAAATATTGGCCATTATTGACGTACTCTACAGCCTTTTCTGTAAATCCTATATATTTGTTTTCGTAATTTGGCCAAGTGGTTAGGTCAAAATATGCTGATTACCAAGAAGAGGTTTCAAATTTAGAATGCATATTTTTGAGTGTTTGAGTGTATATGTGTGCACAGTTTCAGGACACGATGTTATAAAGGGCCATTTTAGATTGGTATGATGCTCTAGTATCTATGTGGAACAAAAAAGAAACGAGTTTAAGCCGATTTGAGAAATTTTCCAAAACGACAATTTTCGCTATTTTCTGGATCAAAAAAATTGAAAAATTCGTGTAAAATCACAGTTGCAGGATATAATTTTTTAAACAATCATTTAAGTGTAGTATTTTACTATAGATTATATGGTAAAAAATATTTTTTTGGCGTAATAGCCCCTTAAAAAAATCATGTATTGCTTGCAACTCTTTCGAGTGTTCTAATATGTTCTGTTTGTATGCGTTTAAGACTGAATGATGTTATGGTTGTTCGAAACATTGCGCAGCTTCTACGAAAGCGGAAATGAACGGTTCCAAAGTCACCCTTCTCGGCTCATGCTTAACGTGTATGACTCTTGTACGGTAGGTCACGGGTTCGAATCCCGCCTCCGGAAATCCTGACAGAAAGGTCTTTACGAGGTTTTCCCCAGTCTAATTTATGTGAATGTTGAGATTGAGTCCTCTTAAACATGCCTCGGACATTCCTTTCACAACTGTCCAAACTCCAATATACCTAGTTATAGATACCTGAAGAGGAGCTTGCATTGCACCCTGAGCAGGCTTCCCACGAGAAATTTAAATGCATCCTTTTCCATAAATGATATTTCGTAAGCGTGCAATTCTTTTTAACGATTCTATTCTTTGTTAAAAATTACTAAAATTGGACGTTTTCATGAAAATTTTCTGGCTGATTATCAGTAAATATTGATAATCTACTTCCGAAGGGCTGTCCATATATTCTTGCTTTACAACTATGCAAAGTTTCACATTCGTCGGCTGCATCCTGGCTGAACGAACAGCTATTAACAAAAAGTCAACGGTTCTTTGTAGAGTTGAAGGACTGTACACGCGTGAAGGAATCTCTTAGAGTTGAGACGCTCTACACGTTGAGGCGGTTCTATTCTTGAGGTGGGGAAACTTGGCCTTCTATCCCAGATTCACATTCTTTATCCCGGGAAAAACTACCTCCTGTCTCCACTGCATTGTTTTACTAACACAATTATATAATGAAAATCTTTTCGGTGGTTAAACTGCAAGGGGTATACAGAACAGTTCGCCATTAGACTAGTTAGTTAGATTATTTAAATAATAAGTTCGTCGAAATTATATTATATTCCGCAGTTAAAATACTTGCATCTAGTCAATAAACTGTCACAAACTGTTTTAGATTAATTAAAACTAAAGAAAAACATATTGCCTACTGATTATTAAATTATTTTTATATGTCTTCGCAACAATAAATAGCTTTCCAAATATTTACTAAACAAATTAGGTTACATGTTTTTATTAAGTGAAGGAAATAATATTTATTCGATATTTAGTCTTGAACGTTTATTCAAAGTCACGTATTGTTGTTTAAAAATTAACTGAACTTAGCACTGTTCTTAGGTAGGTAATTAAGTTTTTTATGTTGCAATATTTCGAAAAGTTTCACTTTTCTTCGACGACAGACATTTACAAAAATACAAACATCTGAACAAACAATAACCACTGCTATGGGGATGAAAAATTAATTGCAAAGAAGTTGAATAAAAAATATAGTAGTTATAGGCTCAAGTAGATAGATTGATAGATTTTTGGTTGTTAGTTGAAAGTTCATTGTTTATAGTTTGAGTTGATAGTTTTTGTTGATAGTGGAAAAAATACTAATAAATAAATAAAATAAACTTTTTTTAGTTGAAAGATGTAAGCTTAATGAGCGCAGGACTAGTCTTCTTTTGATGGTACGAATTCTTGCCACAATTCTGGAAATGCTGTGTTGGTAATGTAACTATCAACTCAAACTATAAACAATGAACTTTCAACTAACAACCAAAAATCTATCAATCTATCTACTTGAGCCTATAACTATTATATATTTTATTCAACTAAAGTTGCTTTGTCATAAATTATAGCTAGGGATAGATAGTTTTTAAATGTTTTTCTTTTCACCTTGTTAAACTACTTAAAAATACAACTTCTTTGCAATTAATAATTCATCCACATAGCAGTGGTTACTGTTTGTTCAGATGTTTGTATTTTTGTAAATGTGCCTGTCGAAGAAAAGAACAGTGTTAAGTTCAATTATTTTTTAAATATCATTCATCTGTTCTACTTCAGTTTTTTTTGAAATAATCACGTTTTGTTGTTTAAGAATTTTGAGAGAAATCACTGACCTGGCTATTTGATTTGGTTTAAATGAAACTAGGAATTTGAATCTTCCAGTGTTTGTACTGATCACTAAAATATACCTTGAATTCTATCAATAATTACTATGACAATTGAAATACAAAGATGCTACAAAACAAATAAACTTCAATTTTATAAAATAAACTAAGCAATATATTAAATTAATTTATGTTCTGAAATGTATTTACTTTTATTGTTCTAAGCAAGCTACAGTTATATGTTAATTTGGTCTAGGCTTTTAACAATTAAACAGTATATTAGGTCAGTTTTGGATTTATTATACCACCTGTGGATTTACATCCTCAATTATTTTGTCCGCACTCTTTTTCAAAAATGTATTGTATGTTTTAAAATTCTAATTAGAGTTTAAAAAGCCAATGCAATAATATAATAAGGAACGTCGATAGTTTGTCAAATTATTATTCAAAAACACGTTTTAAAACCTTATTACACAAATACACTATTCACGGTCGGAGGTTTTATCCATCAACGCTGTATATGCATCAACATTGTTATAAATATTTAAAAGTTGGATGAAGGTTTTCTTTCTGAAGAAGTTCAAGACTGTATAGCTGTTTATTTTAACAGCGTAGAAACCGGACTTCAATTAATCATAACAGTTTAGAAGTTGGCAGATGTACTATAGACTCATTGAAAGCCTGATGTACTATTTAAAGACTGCAGCTAAAATATTGATAAATTGAAAGTGCATTTATCTTTTTTCTAGTTTCTACCAAGCAAACTTAAATTTTCCAATGGAGATAATAACTTGTATCAAATGAAGTATTTAACATGACGATACTGGTGGTATTGATGTATTTACTTTTTTTAATGCAACAAAGAACAACTTACTCATTTGATTAATTAGACTAGGGAGCGCAGCGACTGAGTCTTACAATTCAAGATAAACGGCGCTTTTTCCATCCCTGTGTTTGTAAATGAGTGAGTGAGTGAGTGAGTGAGTGAGTGAGTGAGTGAGTGAGTGTGTATGCCGAAAATCAGCCGAATCGCTGAACTAATTGCGCTGAAATTTTAAACAGACATCCAGTACTCTATTTTAATGTAACAATGAAATAACAGAACACCTAACACATTTAATTAATAATTGAGCGAGCGTAGCGAGCGTCTCCACTTGACTCTTATGGCTCGAATGTCTGTTTTTTTTTTTTTTTTTTTTTTTTCTCTGTTACTGCTTCGATACAGGTCGCACCGTTTCTCTGATCGACCTGAAATTTTGCACACATGTACATACCACCTAGGCGGGTTGCTGTATAGTTTTGTGGCAAAATCGTTCAAAAAGTTAAAAAGTTACATTAAAGTTAATCGAAAGTTTTTTTTTCAAACTAAACGGCGACAAAATCTGAGGTCGCCAAATCATTTAGAATGTCCGTCCGATCACGAATATGTTATTTTTATTTTGATCCGATAAGTAATGTAGATGGAAATTACATTATAACAAAGTCCCGTTACCATGGCAACGGAAAGTCGCACAGCTTTTTGGCTCATGATAGCGGTCAAACGGAGGCTCGGATCGAGTTGAAATTTTGACCATCTGCAAGTTTCGTTCCCGATTGAATGCCATTAGTTTTGTGGCAAAATCGTTCAAAAAGTTATAAAGTTACATTAAAGTTAATCTAAAGTTTTTTTTTTAAACTAAACGGCGATAAAATCTGAGGGAGCCAAATCATTTAGAATGCCCGTCCGGTCACGAATATGTTAATTATATTTTGATCCGATAAGTAGTGTAGACAGAAATTACATTTTAACAAAAGTAACGTTACCATGGCAACGAAAAGTCGCACAAGAATTCTGGTCACTATGTACTGCCACCTAGAAGAAATCAAGAGTAAAATAGTTTTCCCAAAGAAATGATGTCAAGGTCCTCTAGATGGCGGTGGATTTTATCCATTCTCTCCTATTTTACAAATTTTCAGCTAAATCGGTCAAGACCTTAAAGACTTATTGGTATGTAACATTATGGTAATGTCGTACTCGGGTCGTGTTGCACGTACCGGTGCTCGCTCAACAACGCGTCCAACTGAGCGTTTTCCTAGTATAAGATTTATCTTTAAATACTTGTTGATAATGTGTACTGATAACACTCAAAATCT
This sequence comes from Sweltsa coloradensis, assembly GCA_024449915.1. Taxonomy (NCBI): domain Eukaryota; kingdom Metazoa; phylum Arthropoda; class Insecta; order Plecoptera; family Chloroperlidae; genus Sweltsa; species Sweltsa coloradensis. Next base: position 35,796 of record JAMZAV010004418.1, read on the forward strand.
GTCCGTATACGTGATGTTTATTTGACTGATTACATAGTTCGCTGTTGCATAATTTTAATATTAGTAGTTAAGTGTTAAATTCTCGTAAGCACAGTGAGTGTTTCTTCCTTTTATAAAAATAAACAAAATACAAGAACAATATACGATACATAACAAAACGAATATCTCAACAAAAAACTCAGATCGACCCCCACCCCCTTCAAATATTTAGTAAAATTTCATTTTGGCAGAATTTGGCTAAATTTATGACAAGCATTAAAGCAACAACATTATTCAGCTTGATGTATTTACTAAGAGTTGTATACGTTGTTCTTGACACTCGTCATCACTTTCTCGTCGTCTTTATTAACCTCGTTGCATAACTTAGTTCGTAGGTCCTCCCAAACAACATGCAGTGAATAGCACTTTCGTATTCTGTGCACCTAACAACTATTGTACGCATTACAATAATAACAAAAGACAACGCGCTAAGCATGGCTGAATTATTCTTTAGAGTAAATTAGTGAAGTATTTATTTAAACAATAGATTAATTAAAGCAATCTGTGTCTTCTATTGAACAGCTGATATGGTCGAAGAAAAAGCGGTAGATCAAGAGTGGGTAGGGGGAAGGGGGAAGGGGGAAGGGGTAATATACCCTCCCCTCACTATAGAAGAATTAAAGTAGAAGGAATAAAGATGAATACAAAATTAGCTGATTTATGACATATTATATTTTCACTGTGACAACATTTACTATTTTGATTAAGAAATATCGATTGATCAGTATTTTCACCATCTCTCTTAATATTAATTCTTGATAAATGAAGTTGTGATAACCCTAATATCAGGATTTTACAACTTGTTGACTATAAACGATCATTGATCGATATCAAATCGTGGTTACGTACGTCGGTAATCAAAAACAGTTTAAATTCAATATATAAGCCCTGCCTAACTTTTATTATCAACAATACAAATAACTATGTAGTTATAAACTAAAAACATTTTATTTATAGTCCATGGTTTGAAATAAGTGTAGGTCGAAAATGATTTCACCACTAACTATCGATATTTACATAAATGTTATTGATTGTTTTGATATGCATAAGATTTTATAGTATTATATTAATACCAATATATAGCAAGAAACTCATCAAATAGATTATATATTATTTATGTTATATTAAGACTATTCTGATGACAATAAGGTTAAGTATGGAGATAAAGTAAAATACATTTGTAATGTTTAAAGTTACACACCTTCACTTTATCAAGAACTCTCATATTGCCTACACTAGGAACACACACACACAAGCACATACAGTAACATACATGTCAAACATACATAAATTCATATTTGTGGAATGACATAATATTTAAACTAGATACTCATTTTGTTGTATATACCATACAACATTCTTGTGCGCATCTACAATTTATAATCGCCATTTTCGATATTATCCCCGTATATTACGTTTTGTTTTTCCGACGTTTTATACCTGATAACGATCGAATTAAAACCTAACAATATAATCAATAAAATCATGTTCATTATAAAATGATGTCAATTTACAATATTTGTTCTCAACCTGTCATATTTTATTTTATGTGCACTATATTATGTAACTGACTGAAGGAAAATAAAGATTTCAAGTACTATGTAATTTGTCGTTCGTTTACACAGTTACAAATATTTTTCATTATACGAACAATTTTTTAAGGTATTTATTTAACTTTTAATATCGATACAGCAGTACATTCAGTATGTACAAAATTACCTGAGTAATTGGGCTCTTAACATTCTAAAATATAAATAAAATAATTAATAGCTTAGTGTATAGAGATATTGAAATAAAAACATTTATATAACGAAGGAAAAATTTGAAAAAAAAATCGGAACAAAGTAAGACAATTCTAAAGTAAAGTAATAAATACACTACGGTATTAGAGTAGAGTAGTATAAACAATTATAGATTAGAGTGAAACATGTTTAGTACGCTTGTGTTTGTACCTTTTATATGTACTTAAAGTTTATTTTAACGAGTAACTGAACGCTATTGAATAAAGGCTCGTAGTAAAACGATAGACGCAGTTTCAACAACCTACTAACTGAGATTTTACACTTACAGTCTACGTATACTTCATTATTTACGCTCGTCGATCAGTCAATTATTTTAACTAACAGTAAATTGCACCAATCAAAATTATGTTCCCTTAGGTTTAGTTTGCAGTTTCTAGTTGTTGTCTTAGTTATTTTTAGGTGGTTAATTTTATTTCGTTTCGTATATGTTGGACGACACAAAATCGTATCAAGTTACTATTGGAATGTATTCTACAAACAAATATACAAGTAAAACCTGACTGATTAATGTAAATTAATCTATCAATACTATTTACATTAAATAAATAAATTTAGTAATTAATTAATTAATAACGAGATCTGATGTGTAACTACAGTAATATTAATAAGGTCCGTTTCTGTAGTCTTCATAAAATCAACACGAATTCTAAATAATCGTAAACATTTATCTTATGAACGGCACTATTGATCGTTGCTTAATTCGGCACTTATTAAAAAAATCTACAACAAACTGGTATTTAGACAATACTCCATTAGGATAAATTATCAAATTAATGAACTAATTTTGTACACGCAAAGAAAACGTTTGCACTACTTTAAGCTAATTAGTGGCTGGTTATAGACTAATAAATCGTGAGCACAGCTTCCTACCTTGGCCGCTGTGAGATGTTATCGATATGTTCCCACCAAGATGACTGAGTTTACTGCAGCCTCGTGTGTTTTGGGTGCTGTCCAGTCTCTCTCTCTCTCTCTCTCTCTCTCTCTCTCTCTCTCTCTCTCTCTCTCTCTCTCTCTCTCTCTCTCTCTCTCTCTCTCTCTCTCTCTCTCTCTCTCTCTGAAAGCGTCTCGACGCTGCAACCGACGCCTGTAGCATTTCCCTAGACCCACACTATAGCTTGGTGGGGTGAGGGGAAACACACATGTTGAAACATGTGGGGAACATGTTGCGATCACTGCTTTTATTTAGGGATGATGCTACATGTAGTTTTGTCGTTTAATGTGAAATTAATGTGGTAAATGTGGCACACAAACATTACTTAAAACATAAGATAATGATATCGACACTAATTCATCAATTTTTAAAGTTTTTTTACTTTTTTGCTAACGATGTGTATTTTTATGTTATATGTTTATTTATATTAAAACGGTAATGCTTTGGCTCAAACATAATTAGTGCATTACCAACGAAGTTTATAATCAGGGAGCTAAGATCCCGTTAAGCATCACTTTATGTCCGTGAGTCTGTATGTGCATCTGTCACGTCTCACGATAAAAACTAAAAACTAAAACTAAAACTAAACAAGACTTTTGATTGACTTGCATTTTGTGTTGACATTGACCTTCAACAAGGATGATAAAGAATGGTTTTGGTGACCGTTTGGATCAAGGAAGCGGGTCTAGTATTTTTAAAGTACTCGGCACCTTTTCCAAGGGTTTCAATGCACGACAAGATGTTAATAAAATGTATCGTATGGCAAAGCGCGTGTTTTACACTGGTGATAAGTTGGTGTATGTGTTGGGAACATAGTTTTGTAATTTTCAACATTTCTATCAAGTCTTTGATTTACCTACTATATGAAATTTTACATGTTTTACTGAATTTATTAAGGCCGGTGTAGTGGTATGTTTAATTTAAAATTAATTACGTTCTCGTGGGAATTCTTATTTAACAAAAAGTATATATATATATTGTGTTCTTTTCCATTTCTTTACAGAATTAAAACATTCATAAAGTGAAGGACATAAAGTTGGCAGCAAAGAATTGATTATTCTATTTTGGTAGTTCTTCTTATATCAATGGTTTATAGGAACCATGTCCAGTGTAGGTATGGTGCTAAGCATAAAACAAACCAACAGTGCTGGTTCGGACGTTAATAGCACGACTCTGATTCGGGAGGTCCCGGGTTCGAATCCCGTCGGGACTGGCAATTTTGACTGAAGTTTTTTTCCCGAGGTTTTCCTCAGTCGTTAATGCAAATGCAAGGGATTGAGTCTTCTCAAACAGCCCTCGGACATCCCTTTACAATTGTCCTAACGCCAATATACCTAGCTAGACACCTGCATTGCATCCCCCTGTGGCCGGGTTCCCACGAGAAGTTAAAAAATAAACTGAAAATCTTAAAGCAACTTTATGTTTGTATGCCAACATGTAGGCCTATTCTAATTATTTTTCTGCCTGCCCAAAGTCAACAGCAAGCACGGGAACGGTAGTATCCAGATAGGGAGCGAAGCTACTTTATCAACAAATAGTTTCGGGGGGGAGGGGGGGGGGGGTAGATCAGGGCCCAGGTTGGGGAAAAGAGGAGAAAATTGTTTTCTCCAGATAATCTAGCCCCTCCCTCTAGCCTCATGGGTCACCAAAAGCGTTTTGTATCGTCCTTGTCTGGGCAACAGTTTTGCACGAAAGAAACGCATGTCAATCAGGAGTCATGTCCGGTTTTTATCATGAGACGTGACACACGCACAGGTGGACGTACAGAAGTTTACTCCCTAATTTAATTATTTAAATGCACAAGATTAAAATCCTGTCATATGGAAGAATCTTGAAGTTTAAAGTTTTGTATGGTTCGTTGGTCTTGTGGTTAGAGTCTCTGCTTCCAATGCAGAAGGTCCAAGATTCGATTCCCTCTCTAGGTTTTAATGTGGACTTAAGTCCATCAGTTCTTGTCTTAGGAATGTGTAAACGGTGACATTGAAGCCGTCCTAGCAACGAGGCACATAATGCAATCTAAGGTTGTTCCGAATTAACCTTGTTGATTCTGGCACTGTCCGCAGGTGGAATCAATCGTGTCCAGCTTGATTGATCGGTGTTTCCTACTTAAATATACCGGTCTCTAGATGGTCATTGTTCACTCGTCGATGGTGTCGGCGCCTACAGGGTTGGCATAGTCCGCTTTAAATTTAATGTGTCCCACTGGAAATCCGTTCTGTAAACACGATTTTTTTTAATTGGATGAGCGAAGCAGACTTCAATTTCACAGACCCCCCAAAAAATTTAGCTCGGGTGTTTTTTTTTTGTTTTTTTTTTTGTTTGTTTTTTTTTGTTTGTTTTTTTGTCTGTTTGTTAACTCTCTACCAGACAAACGGCTTATCCGATCTTGATGAAAATTTGACAGGACCTTCGAAATCTCTGAACTTAGAGGTGTATTGTTTTTGGGTACAATCGAAGAAATATTTCTCATGAATATCGTACTTTTACGATTTTTTTCGATTTTTAGTGCGATATTTTCGTGCCATTTGGGCCGATTCTGACCAAACGGGTGGGGCTACAACGTTCATATTTCACATGGACATTAAAGTAATGGTGATGTATTGCTTTCTGAAAGAAAAAGTTGAAAAAGTTAGCCAGAATCGAGAGAAATAAAGCTTTTAATATACGTTTTTTGACTTTTTGTGCGATATTTTCGTGCCATTTGGGCCAATTCTGACCAAACGGGTGGGGCTACAACGTTCATATTATACATGGGCATTAAGGTTATGGTGATGTAGTACCTTTTGAAAGAAAATGTTGAAAAAGTTAGCCAGAATCCATAGAAATATAGCTTTTAATGTAAGATTTTTACGTTAAATAATAACAAATTAACAAGAAACAATAGAAACTTGACAACAATCACCTACAATGCGTCGGCAGAAAAACAAAGCACTTGCAAAAGTAAAGATATCCCACGCAAACTAAAAACTTTTAAAAAAGCTCATCCATCAACGCGGCGGGACTTTAGCGTTTTCCTAGTGTTATTTATGGGCAAATCTTGAAGTTTTAAAAATGTGAGGTCACACGTCGTAAAAATCAAGAGTAAGTTTTCTCGCCAGTCGGTCGTTGCTACTAAACACGCCGCGTGTGCCAGAAGAGGGGGGGGGGGGGGGGGCGATATCTGGGGCGTGATCACTGGAGGGCTGAACGACCGCGAAGAAAAACGAGAAGTAACGCGTCGAGAGATCCAAAGTAAGAAAAAGGAAAGTATTATTGTATTGTTGTAGAAGTCTATAGAACGTGAAATGAGTCAATTAACGATTTAGAAATCAAGTAGAGTGTCAATAAAGTACTTTCAGTGATTACTTGTGTAGAAATAGTGTTTGATTAGATCTAAGTTGCTTTTATGACATGTGTTTGTTTTCTTTCACGACATTTAGCTGCATTGACGCATTTCTGGAAAGTATTCGTGTTCAAAAAATAAATAGGTTAGGAGGTAACTTATTTATAAACCTAATTTATTGAGATTGTGTAGGTAAAATATTTTGTTGAACATTGGGAGAAAAATTACGATCGAAAAGAAAAAATTTAACAAAACATGTTGGTATAAAGATCGAAAGATGTTCAAGAAATGGGTGAATAAAAGAAGATTGGTGAAGAAACTGGGAAGACTGATAAATGTGGGAAGAAGTGGATAAAATGATGGCTGACTGTGGGATTAAGTAGAGAAAGGATGGGAAGAAGACTGATGTGGGAAGAAGTGGATAAAATGTTCAAATATGGATACATGTGGGAAAAGGTGGGAAGACTGAAAAATGTGAAAATAAGTGGGGGAAATGTTGAAAGATAGATAAATTTTGAATTTATTATAGGAAATGGTGGGAAGATTGTGGGGACAAGTGGGACAAATGTTGAAATACTGAGAAATGTGGTGGGAATAAGAGGTCGGTGGGAAGATCGAGAAATTTGTGAAGAAGCGGGAGCAGGTGGGAAGAAGCAAGATGGTAATAGAGGGCAACATATTATCTATAAATTGTCATCACATCAATACACTGTGCTCAAGGGAATAGCTGGTGGTGTGTTACCTACGATATAGACTATGCCACCTATCTTTACACAGTGATGATCATGTTTTGTTTTCAAAACACATCAGATAAACTAGTTGACTTGACAGCGTAGAAGAGAACTAACGATGAAAAGCAAGATGGGTAATTGCCATGGCTTCTAATTTGTTTTTTGGCACTCATTGTTTCCGTATAGTGCGGATACTTGAGCAGGTTTTAAAAATAGTACGACTGCGCGCGGACTTTGGCAAATGATTCTGGCCCACTTGTATACTGCGTTCATCTCAACTTGAGGCGCGTGGTAGTGTAGTTAGTTAGTTCGCGACGTCGCCACGGCACCACTTGTCACTTGTGACGAATACTATTTCAAGAATTTATATATTTACGAATGACTCTTTTGTTATGTGAATAGTGTCAATTTTAGAGTGTTCCACTTTTTGAGTCAATTGATTTGTCTCCTTTTCGCAAAAACTTTGGAGTTCCATTATCAAGAGATTAACTTAAACAAAAATAACTAAAAGTTATATTATTTTTAACCTAACTAAGTTGTTCAAGTAAATAAAGAAAACGGGTTTAAAAAATGGTCCAAATAAATTTTGTAACGTTTTCTGTGTTTTTGTTAATCAGACCATTCTATTCGTTGTGTTACTTTTTGTTCCTTTTTCACGAAAACATCATTTCTTTTGAAATAAAATTGCAAAAGTATTTCTTATGCTTTATAGTTAATATATTTGTATTCATTTATAATATTCACAAATTAAACATGACATCATAATAATTCACGAAATGCGAATGCAAGAGCGCCAGCAAGAGCATCTGTCCCGTCTCCCGTGTACTTTCGTACCTGTTGCCCTTGTTCACAATATTCTGACAATACACACACACGTTTATTAATAGATACATTACATACGCATACCAAATAAATACAACAAAATATTTAAAAAAATCTCCAACAAAAACAAATTATCTAAAGAAAAACCAGTTAAATCTTGTGAAAGTTTTGTATTTATTTTTATCTGAGTAAATAATCATCATATTTATTTCATACTAACACTTCATTCCCAAGCACCACCAAATCCTTTTGAAACTCTATAGTAGGTACCTTTATGATAGTCATCTGTAGTCAGAGAACTGAACCATCTTATAGCGCATTAGTCAATATTCCACGTATTATCACTTACCTTTCTTTTTGTAATACAAACCAAATTAATTCCAGATGTTATATAGTTTTATATAAGTATATTTTATATCATCATCCGTCATCTCATAAATAATTTCACATATACATCTATTGTACTGCAGTTCCTATACTCACTGGTAGTTGTATGTTAGTTAATTTAAATTAAAGTAAATTAATTAATTTTGGTGTTTTTAAACGAAGCCCAAAAATCAAATGTGAAAGATTGTACAATAAGGTTCTGAATGATATTAAGAAAATTGACTCGTTTCATCGTTTTAGATCTGTTTTTAAGGAATATCTATATTGGATATTGCTTTTTACTAGGGAAACGCCAAAGTCGTTGTTGGACGAGTGAGTGAGCCATGTGTTGAGTACCCGGTAACATTCCTTTTCTTCCCCCTACCTTAGGCCTCCCTAGCCTATCATAGGCTACAGTGGAGCATTATGACCTAAACTATGACCTAAACTTAAATACCCTATTATTTATACGAATATTATAATCAAACTTAAATGCAAATGTTCCCGCGTACTCAACACATGACTCTCTCACTCGTCTAACAACGACTTTTTAGCATTCCTTTTCTTCCCCCTATCTTAGGCCTCCCTAGCCTATCATAGGCTACAGTGGAGCATTATGGCCTAAACTATGACCTAAACTTAAATACCCTATTATTTATACGAATATTATAATCAAACTTAAATGCAAATGTTCCCGCGTACTCAACACATGACTCTCTCACTCGTCTAACAACGACTTTGGCGTTTCCCTAGTCGAGTTGGCTAAAGCGCCCTTATAACCGAAATGTGGGAGACGTGGGTTCAATGGTCGGGAAAGATTTTGTAATTTCTGGATTGTATTTTTTAAATTATTTAACATGTTTTGAAATGCATATAACACAGTGTAGTCTATCATCTGTGACAATACTATGGAAAACATAGCCAGTACGAAATACGTGAAAATATTGCAACGTTTACTCAATCTACGAGCGGAATTTGGGGGTACCTTGACGTCCAACATTCGATTAACCTTGGACACGGCATTTCACAGCCAGGTCAATAACAAACAAAAAATATTATTTCAAAATGAAAACCATTGTCGTTAAAATAATTCCTATACATTTCAACGTATTTTTCAGTTTTTATTTCTTGCAGGTTTAAATCGCAACAGATTGTGCTCATTTTGTTAGCAGTTCTCAGTTACCTGGTCACGGATGTCTGTTTAAAATTTCAGCTCAGTCTATTTGGCCGTTCGGCCGTATGAGCCCGGACAGACAGACAGACATTTAACATTTAACATTTAACAGAATTAATCACGACCAAGGCCCGATCGAGTAGCGTTGTAGACTACGTTCGCTGCGCTCACTCGTCTAATAAAGTGTCTGATTTTATGGACTGATGTATTAATAATTGTGATAAAAATATATTTTAATGTACTATATGTGGAAAAATGGACGAAATCAGTCATATATATTATGATGTATGATGAATAATAAAATTAAATGAAATCAAATATATAATTTGTACGTAATGTAGTTTTATGTGTGTGTATTATATGTTATGAAATTTAATTTTAAAAAATGTCTCATATGATAAAATAATAATAGGCCAAGAAAACGTCTATTGACATATTGGTGAAGCATCCATCAATAATTACAAAACATATAAGCGACCGGGGATAAAACCCGGGTCTCCCTCTAGCTGGGCGGTCGTGGTTAAGACGTCACCTTGCAGTGGGAGACCGGGTTTCACGGAGAAGTTTGGTGAACTTAAAAAAATATATTCCACTTTTTTAAACTTACTTTTAGCTTAAGTTCTGTCTCCGAATCAAGCCAATCACTATTATTCTCTACCATTACCTTACCCATAACCTTTGTTGTATTTGCCTTGTCCATTATTACTCAGGCAATGAAACAATTATAAATTTTTATGTGGATCGGAACAGCAAATTAATATTTCCATACGTTACTTATTTATGTTGTTGTTTCTGTTTCTTCTAGCGGTGGTGAGAACCCTTCCGCTGAACTTACTTAATTTAATTAATGTTTAATAGGAAAAGTGAACCCGTGCTGTTTCCCTGTTAGTGAGATGAAAAACTAAAAGCGACGCCAACATTTGCTTTTGTACCAAGTAGTGCTATCTATGAGTTCTACTATGAACCAATACTTAGATTTTTGTGTGCATTCCAAATAGTTCATAACTTGGCGCCAGCTCCACTTTAGCGTAGTGCTCATGTTACCGATAAAGATAGATCAAGCGTATCGCGTGAAACTGTTTCGGGAGGTCACAAGTTCGAATCCCGCCACCGCGGTAATCCTGACTGTAAGTTTATGCCGAGATTTTCTGCAGTCGTTAATACAAATGCAAGGGGTTGAATCCTCTAAAACAGTATTCCCTTCACAATTACCCTTATATCATTCATAATAACCTTAGTGACGAAGGTCACACTGGGTAAAACTTGAGTGTTTTTTTATACAGAGGGCATCTTTACGATAAACAGATATCTCTTAGGCAAGAATACAACTTAAGTACGGAACCAGTATACATGTCGTATAAAGCCGGCTTTACATGCTAAAATGTGTTTCAGCCCACGTCTTGAATTCAAATACAAAAAGATAAGTAAAGGGAGGCACTGTTGTGTTTCATGATCTATTCAATAATTTTATCGTATTTTTATTTGGATTAAAGGAGTTGGAAACTCGCATAGCTGATGAACTGTTCAATGCATTGCACGAACTATTATTGTGTTATGTAGACCCGGGTGTATCAAATTTAATTATATGTTGATGACCTTGAATTATATCTATATTTCATTATGTTAAACAATTTAGGATATTGTTATTATTGTGTGAATCAGACGACACATATGCACTGATTGTCTTTGTTTTGCTTTTACTTGTATAACCTGTACTTGTGCATTGTTTAATCTGTATGAATAAAAAAATTAGAATGTCGATTCTACTAAACGCAGGGTCTTCTTGCACGCACGTAATTCGCACACCTAATTGCCTTTATATATATATATATATATATATATATATATAAATATTAGTACTTTAGACATAAATCTAAAAGTGACTGTGTGTGTGTTTTTGGAGATTTTTCTGGTTGATATGGATTATTTGCCAGTTTTGTTCTGTATTTCCTATTTATCAATAGTCAAGTAGTTTACTTTTTTTTATATATCAAGTTTTTATATTGGCCCTGAAGAAGATGAGTGAAATCTTATCGAAACTTCGGCCCAACGAAAATATACGTGGCATTTACCGAAAATCCGAGTACATTAATATAAGATATTATATCAATGTCCCGTTTCAGGGAATGAACGTTCCTCACGCGCGTCAGATTTCTGTCCTTTCGTTTGTGCGTTAATCAAGTCTCACTATAAAAACCGAACATGACCTCTGTTTGGCATGCGTCTTTTGTTGAAATTGCCCTTCAACAAGGATGATATACAAATTTTAATGTTTGTGGCGATCCGTGGGGTCTGTCGGGTGAACTGTGCTAGCCTAACTCAAAAGGGAAATTCTTAACCCGGCACCTCCACCAAAAGACGTCAAAGAATTAAACTAAATTTTATTTGCGTATGCTTTAAACTTCTACAACCTCGGCACAAACCACTTTCGTGTCCTAAAGATATCAGTGTGAAAAACACCTTTAAATCCAATTTCAAAGTATAGTTAGAATGAGTTAGGATTTTTATTATAGTATATTTCTTCAACAATCTATTGATTAAGTATCTTTTCTTCCAAGTTTGGTTACGTCTACTTCCGCACACGTGGTTCGTTTATGATGTTACATGTTTGTTTCTAAATTAAGAAGACACATTTTCAATTGGCACATAAATATTCACTCGGCGGCAAGAATCCGACGTTTCTGAAACTTTACATAGTTGTCAATGAAGCATACAAACAAAGACAGCCCTACAGTCGTAGATTTTCAATATCGTATGTTTATCAGCCAAGTTGAATCCACGAATGTAGTCAATATTCGACTTATTAAGAAAATCAAAAAACCGGAAAATCTATTATTTTCAATTGTTTGAAAAGTGTTATTGTAGAGCCCTATGTTTCCGCTTCCTTGGCAACTACCCAAAATTGTAAACAACTGGGTGTCAGTCGGATTTTAACAGATACAATCAGGTTTTTTGGTGATACATCGTGTGGCCTTAAAACTCTCCGCTTTGTACGTATTTTCCTATGATGCCACAGTTGACAACATACACTTCGTATTAGTGGCTTTGATCTTTTCCATGATCTACCCCTTTGTAATAACATGTAAAACTTTGGAAAATATATACCTATATATATTTTTTTTAAATTTAATTTGTGAACTTGCGTCAAGACAAAATTAAAATGTCATGACACGACACGCTATGATAGCGAGCTCGATATACAACGTTGCTACGTAGTTCCTGCGTTCGCCAGTGGATCCGCCACTGTTTCACACGCACAATACGGTAGACATCGCAATGCGTGTGTGTTCATCTGATACGCAGAGCTCGCTCATTAACGTCTAATAATATATTAACTAGAAAGTTTGAGTAGGCCTACATCCAAATGAGGGGGTGCTATGTCAACCCCCTCTACCCTTACCCACAACACCCTATACCTAAGTAAACTTATGCTTTCTTTGACACAATATAAATGGACTTGACATCGTATAAGGCAGCTAAATTTATCTTCACAATAAAAAAACGAGAATAGTAGACTGCAGAGTGCTGTGCAAAGAACGTTGAATGACCTTCATTACATTGACGTTGCTTACTAATTACTCTCATTCGCATCACAATTAATTCGTCGGACAGCTTCCTAGGGTACCTCATATATCACCTCATGAGTTTTTTATGTTGGCACTACCATTCAATAAGGATTCACCCGCTAAACTAAAATATATATATATTTCATCCAGGCTAACTAGTTATGAATTAAGAAATTAACAGAAAAATGATTGGATCCACCATGAATTGAAAAATCTGTGTAAAATCACAGTTACGAAATAAAATTTCTTAAGCGGTCATTTAAGGTATAGTATTTTGCTATAGATTATGTAGTAAAAATAATTTTTAGGGGTGATAGCCCCTTTAGTGTTTTTGGTCGCCGTGAAGGAAACAGAGTAGTGGCTAGCCCCCTATAAAAAAATTGTAAACTTATGATCCGCTACAACCACCATTACTGTATGCGACAAACAAGCTATCCAGCAATGTCACCAAAAATATCAACGCAAGGTGAAACTTCAATTTTAATTTCTTGTGGCAAACCTGCCTAGGGTGCAATGCACGCCCCTTCAGGTACATACGTCCGAGGGATGTTTAAGAGAACTCAATTCCTTGCATCCTCACTGAACGACTAACCAAAGAAACCTTTCTGTCAGGGTTGTACTACAGCGGGACTCGAATCCGTGACCTCCCGTATCAGATTCATACATCTTCCGCACGAACCAACACTGTCAAAAAAATGTGCAATTAGATTTATTGTAAGAGCTCATCCACGAACCCATTGTAAACCCATTTTCAAAACTCTAAATATTCTAACCATATACAGTTTATACATTTATCAATCAGTACTAATTGTCAAACAAAACATAATAGCAAACTAACTCAAATCAATTCTATATATTTCAAAACCAAACTATTTAACAAACTTCCAAATGACGTAAAAGATATTACTGAAATTGACAAATTTAAAGAAACAGTAAAAAATATCTTGCTAAACAAAGCATATTATTCTCTTCAATATTATTTGGATGAGCAATATGCTAAATGAAAATTATTATAATTATTAATTGATGTAACATCTATTATTAGTGTAATTGTGTAGTTTAAACTGTATTAGTATGTACATTTGTTATTTATTAGTTATTTTAAATGTATTTGCCTAATTAAATTTATACATGTATATATTTATCCATGGCAATAAACATCTTGAATCTTGAATCTTGAATCAGTTATCCAGGGACACCTCATAACTACCTCCTCAAACCACTTCACTCGCCACTCGGCGAAAAGGCCATTGTAAGGTACAATTCCCACTTTTGCCTGTATTAACGTTACAATGGTACACTATAAATTATTTCAAACATAGGTTGCAAGAAATCAAATACATATAGAAAACAAGTTGTCATTCAGACATAACGGAGAACACAATTTGTAAAGATAACATAATAAGTAAAAAATACAGTAAATTAAAGTATGGTAGCGGTGGCGCATCTGAATCTGAAGTCGTGTTCGGTTTTCAATCACGAGACGTGACTCACGCACAGACGGACGGCTCTTAGATACATTGTCTAATATTTAATACAACCCAGAAATTAAAAAATCCATCCCGATCGGGGTTCGAACCCGAGTCTCTTCTCGGTGGTCTTCTCGGTGGTCTAGTTGGCTAAGGCGTCCACCCGGATAGTGGGAGACTCGGGCTCGAGCACCGATCGGGATGGATTTTTTAATTTCTGGATTGTATTAAAGTGTTTCCCGATTATCCAAATCGAGAAATATACATTGTCTAGTTAAAAATATCGTTCATATTTGGATATTATTTAAATACTACTTATTTTCGTAGTAAAAAATCAAAATTATGTATTGTATTTCAAACCAAGAAATATACTCGATATCTTGTATGTTAACCTGTCATTCCAAGTTCTTAGCGTATCTTTCTCAACTTTTCTATCCCCACAAGGTTTTGACAGCATCAGGTCAGCAAGTCGGTTAGTGAGGTTTAGTAACAGGTGCTAACGTCTCCGATTTGAGGGCAAGTCATATCAATCAAGTGGGGCGCACTCGATCAGTAACCCAATCGATCAAACAATCCCAACTGTGGCGGGTGTTCTGTTTGGTGCCTCTACTGGTGCAGACAATTACTTAAAACACGCGCCCTAGGAAGTACAGTCGGGGTAGAAAGTATCGTCTTGTACACTGACGTGTCGGCGATCGGCGAAGAAGAATTTTTTTAAAAAATAAAAATAAATGTAAATAAAATATAAAATAATTTGAACGTATAAATCCCCGGCGTAGGCACTTTTTTAATTTCTTTCTATTATAGTACCATCATAACAGCGTCACATAGTCGCTTACTATAAAACCAAGGTAAAACAATAGAAATAAATTTATAAAATTAAATAGAATATAAACATATAAACGAACTTAAGTATGTATATTTCTCGATTTGGATAGTAGGTGGAATTGTTAATATTTAATACAATCCAGAAATTTAAAAAATGTAATGTACCGGATATCTAAGGAAGTGGGAGACTCGGGTTCGAACCCCGATCAGGGTGGATTTTGTAATTTCTGGATTGTATTAAATATTAAGTATGTATGTACGAAAATATCCCTTCAAAGGTATCTTCGACACAATTTAAAAATTAACTTCTGTGTCAACAAATCAAAAAATAATATTATACAGATTTTTATTGGAGCGAAGTTCTTTTATCAAGACCGTCAAAGAAAGAAACACACATGAAATACGATATTATTTTGATTGAAATGTTTTAACTTCAGCTTTAAGGAATATATAAACGGTGACTTTAGAGAAGTCCTAGCAACAATGGCACATAACAAATTCTGAGCTTGTTCCGAATTAGCCTTGTTGATTCTGACGCTGTCCGCACGTGGAATCGTGTCCACCTTCATTGATCGGTGTTTCCAACTTATACATGCCGGTCTCTAGTTGGTCATTGTTCGCTCGTCGATGGTGTCGGCGCCTACAGAGTACAGAGTTGGCTTGGTCGGCCTTAAATTTTAATGTCCCCCACTGAAATTCAGTTGTGACAGAGTGGGTCGACTCTAAATACAAATTTATTTTTTATTTAACATTCCAGTATCAATCGTCTTTATTAATTTCGTTGCATGCCAACTGCCTCTTAATCAATGACAAACGACTTCTCCCTACTTCGTCTCATCATAAATATCCCGAAGGCCATCTCGCTAATATCTTTGCGGGGAAGTGGCCTAGGCTGTCACCTGTATCTGTCTTATCTCTCTGGTTCGAACTGGGGCAACGGCCTCTTATCAGTAGTCTCAACGCTGCACGCCAACGCTAGGAGCTTTCAGGTATTAGAACACGTTGAACGATGAGCATTCACCGATCATACCCATGAATCCCTCTTACACGTAAACTTAGGTTTTTGTAAATAAAGATAAAACAAGATTAATTTATGAAATAATTAAACGAAGTACGCATTTGCTCGAGTTATGGCCCTACTCCTATTTCGACCACTCAAATTTTTAAGATTGATTGGAATTGCTTAACCTCTCATATTTATGCACTTTAGCTATTGGGAGACGATAAGTGGTGATAGATGAGGATGAAGTATGAACAGAAGGGAGAAGGAGAAACCCGGTACCGGCACGTAGCCAACTCCTTTCGAAAAGTACCAAGGGGACCAACGGCTTAACGTCTCAACCGAAAGGACGGTGTAACTTTGACAGTCATATAGTTTCCTCCACTAACCCGGACTGCCGAGCAGACGAGGAGAACGAAGCCGTTACACTAGCTCTTGAACCCTCCTTCTGCTCTAACCAGCGGTATACGTGAGTTTCAGGGCAGAGCGGTCACCCACTCTACCCGTGACCACGCCCGAGGTTGCTTTACTTCAGTGTTCGAGCAGGATATAATTCCTAATGACAAATTGCTCTGCATAATGGCCTCACCCCACCTTTAAAACTTGTTATTTTTATGTATAACCGAGGCCTTTATTGGCATAAATATTATTTACAGTATTTAAGTGCTTCAGCCATTATTTTACGAAGCCATTTATATATTACAACTGCCATAAGTTTATAAATTTTCAAATCTATTTTTTTAAATTTATTTGCTGAATCCTGGTGGTTACTCAAAGTGGCTGGTCAGCAGCCAAATAACTTGGTTTTCTCTGCCTAGAGAGCGAATTAAGCTTCTCTATAATATACATCACTTTTTTGTCCCCCGTCCGTCCGTCTGTGCGTGTGTCACGTCTCACGATAACACCCGAACATGACCTCCGATTCACATGCGTTTTATTTGGTAGTATTGCCCTTCAACAAGGATGATGATACAGAATGGTTTTGGCATCCCTGAAAGTCAGCCTCGTTGAACGGGTATTTTGTTGAGCCCGGCACCTCCACCAAAATAAACTTTTTTATTATTTTATTATGAATTGTTCTTTTCTTCTTGATTCCGTCTGGGCCAGGGGAAGAATTTGGCCCGAGCATGGCTCTGCTAATCATAAAAGGTTGAGGAAAGAGAAAAAGTCTACTAGTATAACAGAGTTTTTACTAACTGAAACTAGAGGCGAGCTATGGCAATCGTCGTTGGGGACACCTCCCCCTTCCCTTTAACGATCTCCCCGACGACCACAATGATGCCACGAACGATGACAAAGGCAATGACGACCGCGACGTAAGAACCGCCCTTTCATCCCCCTACTCGTGGCTGGTTCTGACCAGCATTGGACTTTCCTCCCCATATCCCCTGGCTAGAGTGGCGCATTATGATCTAATTGTTAACGCGCCCTTAAACTTCATATGCATAAATGTTTTTTTCTTTTCTGTTCTTTTCTTCGGAGCACGAAGGAAATGAAGAAAGTAGACATAGCTAAGTAAAGAAATGCCGCGGTGGCTTTGACACGTGAAATGGATGTAGAAGGACAGGATACCGAAGAAACAATATGAACCAGACGTAGGAAACAAGCAGAGAAATATATAGAGGTCCTAACTGAGATGGTAAGAGGTTATAGCAATGGATGTGAAAAGAAGAAAATCACCTTTAAAGGTAAATCGAGAAAGGTGAGAAGAGCGAAAGGTTAGTAGATAAAAGGCTTACCTATGATAATTCCATGCAGTAAATCAACAATCAAATCCAAATCTAATAAAATCTTTCAACGCGATCCATCATGAACTTTTTGAGTCCAGTACGTTTAAATATGTAAATGGTACAACCGTACTTAGTTGTCTGGAACATTCTAAAGAATGATTTGCAAGAAGGATTTATTTGCAACTTGATACAGTAGAATAATATTGTTTCGCCATTTATGATGTTTTTTTGTTTTTTTTACTGTCGCCACTACCTGCTGGTTTCAAGGCATGAATACGGCTCATTCTCTATCAAATGCTGTTCGGAGATATATTCTGGAAGATCAATATCAGAGAGACTGTCAAACTATCACTGAAAGCATAGAGCTGCAAATATCAAAAAAAGAGACGTAAACATCATGAAAGACTTGAT